>APFE031305318.1:0-28969 GCA_000404065.3 Pinus taeda
TATGTGACTAGTCTATGGTGAAATAACCATGTAATTTCTCAGACAAATCCTTGCTTAAGATAAGACCGTAAAATTCAGGAATATCAACAATCAAAATATCAATAATCTCAGAAAACCTTGAATTTGAGGATAATCTTATTACAATAGAATTAAATTCTCTTAAGACCTTGAATTTGGTTCTATCTAATTGCACAATTTGTACTGCAGATTTTTTAGGTGTTATGTTCAGTTTGAGAGAAACTTAATATGGAATTATATTTGAAGAAGCACTTGAGTCTGTGAGGCAATTGTGAACATTTTTATTGAAAATATCAAAGGTCAATAAGAAAGGAGGGGTATGAGAATTGGACCGATCTCCAATTAGAATTACATTTGAGGCATCAATCTTGTTAGGAGTATCATCTGGAGGTTTTCCTTTTCCTAATGAGGCTTTGTGCTTGGCAAAGGAGATGTAAGGACAACATTTAATTATTTGAGCCAAAAAAAATCTTAAGTTTACTTACCGCATACATGGAAATATTAACTTTTACTATTTTCGTACCATCCACAATATTATACTCTATATATTTATCACAAACAATAAGAGTTTTTGATGTAGAAGGAGAATTAGAAGAGGACGGGATGGATTCAATAGATTTGGGAGGAGATTTCTTCGTTCTATTTTTATCTTTATTGACAGGAGTAACTAGTCTTTGTTTTGCACTTTAAGAAGGTAAATCAATGGATTTTTTACTCCTAGTATCTACAGGTAAGGATTCTTCTTCTTCCTCATTTTCTAATGTAGTGAGAATGAAATCCCATAACCCATCTGCTTCTAGCTCTTCTTTTTCTTGGAATTCATTAACAAATAATGTTGTTTCTTCCTCTTCCTCCTCTTGATCAAATTCAACGTTTGATATGACATTAGGAGGTTGAGGGTTTGATGTTTGGGATCTCCCCAAAGATCGAAAAGGTTTTTTAGAAGACCCATCTACCTGTTTTTTGATATCTACCATGTCATTTGTCATATATTCAAGATCAAAAGGGTGTTTAGTAGCTTTTCTTCTTTGGTTCCTCTTTGAAAGTCACTTTTTTGGATTTCCTCTCTTCTTGAGCAATTTTATTTTCTAAGGCAAGAATCTTTTTTTCTACAACTATTGACTCTTAAATATTATCAACTAAAGTGGCTCTATTAGCCTTGTCTACAAAAATTGGGATATTAGAAGGAAGAGCATATATATACCACTCAATTTGAACATCAACACAAGGTTTAAAGGTATTTAGAATTTTATTTAACAAATTATTAAACCTAGAATTGAAATCTTTGATTTTCTCATTAGGATTGGCTTTAAGATTGGATAGATCATTGACTAGAGTAGAAATTGTGTGATCATTACCAAACTTGGTAAAAAATTGTTCTTCAAATATATCCCAACTAGTGATAGATGCTGGTGGTAATGAGAAGTACCACAAACCTACAAATCCTTCAAGGGTATATGGGAATAATCTCACTACACAGTCTTCTTCTACA
Source organism: Pinus taeda (assembly GCA_000404065.3). NCBI lineage: Eukaryota > Viridiplantae > Streptophyta > Pinopsida > Pinales > Pinaceae > Pinus > Pinus taeda. The sequence continues at coordinate 1,511 of APFE031305318.1, forward strand.
CTAAATTTGAACATCAACACCAGGTTTAAAGGTATCTGGAATTTTATTTTACACATTATTAAACCTGGAATGAAATATTTGATTTTCTCATTAGGATTGGCTTTAAGATTGGATAGATCATTGATTAGAGTAGCAATTGTGAAATCATCACCAAACTTGGTAAAAAATTGTTCTTCAAATATATCCCAAGTAGTGATAGATGTTGGTGGTAATGAGAAGTACCATGAACCTACAGATCCTTCAAGGGTATATGGGAATAATCTCACTACACAATCTTCTTCTACTACTCCATTGAGATTAATGGCGAGCATAAAATTATGGAGATGTCCTTCAGCAGCAAGTTCGTCATCAGGATTGAACTTTGGTAACCATATTTTAGGATGCTTAGGTAGAGGATGGATAGGTGTTGCCATCTGAATAGCTCCAAGACTAGTCCACAATCTATCTGTTGGTGGGTTTTTTTGCCAACCTGCCATTATGGGAATTTGAATAGAAGAAGTTGTAGCAGTAGAAGAGGTTGACTGTGTGGAAAAAGTAGCCCCTGCAATAGTACTACTCGAACTATCACCTATTGGTTGGGAATGAGTGATAGGGATAAATGGATCAGTTGGATGAGAAGAATATTATGAGGCGAAATGAAATAAAGGTGTTTTTGGTGGAGATGAAGGAAAAATCTCACTAGTGGATGATTGAACTTTAGAATTTTGGGTATTTCTTCAATGGGAAGGTAAGGGAAACTCGAATGGAGTTATCCTGAATTTCTCACTTTGAGAATGAGTCAAAATACATGGAGTGGGAAAAGATGATGATACACTACCTTCAGATAACTCAAAATGTTGATGCTTTTCTTGGGAAATAGAGATTCCTTCTAATTTCTCAATTAAAGTCTGAACTTCTGGTAACTCCTGTAAAGGAGGTTTATCAGTTGTCTTAGGGCGTGTACTAGGAGATTTCGTTATATGGATAGGAAATTTCAAGTGAGATCTGGAATTCGGGGAGATTTTGAGGGCGAATGACTCTTTAGATGACCTTTTGATCTGGGATTAGACTTTATTTCCATTCATAGTCGGGGGCCCTCCTAGTGCCAAAAATGTTGAAGGATGGAATTTGACTACCTCAACATCGGGGAACACCACCCGGTCATGAGCTTAAAGCAACTCTGTTTCCATTGAAATTGGTGGGTCCGACTAGGTATAAAGGGGCCAATTTCCCGTTTTAGAGAGATTTAATATAGTAACGAAATGAAAACTGATGAAATGATTTTATAGCTAATGATAAAAATATTAAATAAAATTATTCTACTTATTTCCCGGCATAGTACATCTTTGTATGTGATTCAAATAAAGATTTCATGAAGTATATAACAATATAGATCATTCAATACTTTGATGAAAAAAAATCATATATGATAAGCTAAATTAATTAAATAGTTAATTATTTAGTTGGTTAAAACTCAATCACATAAAATATATCGGTATCTCATACATAATCACAAATCATTCAATTCTGCACATCAATAGTGATAATGGTTGATGTTTTCAAAAAAATTATATATTGAAATAACGCATAAGAGTTCACTATCTAATCCAGTTATACATAATGATAACATAAATATAATAGTACCCAATGCAGTAGCACTCCATTTATGAAAATATAGCTTTCAGGCTCAGCTTCTCAATTAGATAACTTTGGATCAAACAATAGTGCAAGTTCAAAGCTACCTTCTCAAAATTCTAGAACCCTTTCTAAATGCATGAAAGGGGTTTAAATAACCTATTAATATTACAAAAGTGGTAAAATTAAAATAAAAGTCTTCAAAAAAGCTTCAACAAACTAAGCTAAGATAAAGGACAACTAAATTAGTGATCTTTTGTAACAAGAACTCATGACTATTCTCTAGATTGATTATTCATCTGCTCTATGAAATTATGTATGTCTGTGAGTGGCTTCAACTAGGGGGGATGTACCGGTTGCATGTGCATTTGTCCCGTAAACACTTCATCACTAAGTGTTGGAAGAAATTGTACTGTTGCATTTGAGAGACACCTCAACACAAGCTACTGACTGTTAGTGCCTAAATCTACCTCAAGCTGAGAAAGGCGGGTCTAGGGTAACATCAAACCATTCTTAACCTGGTAGCTAGCCCTACTAGGTTAGGAGAGGGCTCTCTCCTTGTCAATATCAGGAAAATATAGCAAATGAGGCTTGAGATGACTGATGTAAAGATTAATTTTAGGCTAGGTATATACTCAGAGGAGTTTGATCGAATTTTATGTTGGTTTGTTGGCTCAAATGTGAAAGGCAGATTTGGGTCTGGGGAATGAACTCAGTTTTGCAGAGGTTTTTGTGGGGCAAGGTAGGCAAATGCTTTATTAATTTAAATTGAATGATATGGAGAGTATTAAGACTAGTGAGCAGTTGGAGAGGGCATGAGAGTCTCAGGAGTCCTGTTCAAATAGTTGAAAACATAGAAAACTAAACAAACCCTAAGTAGAGCACTGCAACATCAATGATTTGTATCTTTATCCTTGATTCATTTAGTTCAGCTGAAAATAGAGAGATAATCGCATACATAAACACATGTAAACTTGAATTACAGAAGAAGAAACAATACCAAATCAACTTGCCACAAGAATCCCACAAAATGTTGCAAACCCTGGTCTATTCCTTTGCCAAACTATAGAGATGAATGTTCAATGTTGCTCAAAGCTTTCAGAGTCCGACCTTTACAAATGACTGAAAAAGTACTAGATATAGACAAAAAACAACTCATGCTAGGCTTTAGGGGTCGAATTCATGATTATAGGAGTTGTTTCATTAAAATCTAAACTAAGAACTAAAAAGTAGGCAGTGGAACAGTTTGCCTCTAAATTCTAAGAAACTGATTCATTCAGTTCAAAACTACCTTTTCATGATGTATCTACCTCCATGAGTGAATTTTCAACATTTTTACATCAAATTCCATCAAGTTACATCATTTACATCATGAGTTTGACCATGAGAGAGAAAACAAGTCAAACTGAGAAAAAACTAGGCAAAAAATAGAGTTTTTTGGCAAAAATAGCAATTTTTCATCCTGTGCACTACGCCACTGTCCATGTGCGTAGTGCCCATTTGCAGCTGATTTTGGGTGCCTTCCCGTGCACCAAATTTGTTCCAAGTGGGCTTGTTGGAAATTTCTTTCTGTTTAATTTCTATAACAAGTGAAATTTCTAAATTTGGTGTCCATTTTCCCCTCCAAAAGTGAGTACTCCCAACACTACTTCCTGCGTGACCAAAAAGGGGTAGAAAGGGCATTTTTGAGGTGTCTTTTACCCTTTTGGAAGCTCAAAACTTGACAAACCTTTCTAGTAATTTCTGGGCATTCATAATTTTGCAAGAGGAATCCAAAAGTGTACAATTTTCCTCCATAGGAGGTCCCTAGCAAAAGCGAGCATTGAGAGGCGCTACGCACCTGGTAGGAAAACCTGTTTTTTTCTTCAAAAATTCAACATTGACAAAAATTTTGCCAAATTTCTTGAAATTTGGGCTACGTGACTTGCATTAAGTACTATGTTGGGCTAAGCAAGCCTCAGCCAAGATTTTGAGTCTATCTTGGTCTTTCTTCCTCCTCAATGTTTTCCTCAATTTGGCCTTCAAGGTCCTTATCCTCGCTTTGCAAATCTTGTTTCTTGCCAAATAGTGATAGGCCATGTGCCTCAACATATTTTTCTCTTTTTTGGCCTTCTCCAGCAGCTTCTCCAAGTCATATTTGTCCTCTCTATCCAAGATTCATGATCAGCTTCAATCTCTTGCTCTAGTGGTGTAAATTTGATTTTCCTCCTCTTTGTTGCTTATCGTTTTCTCTTATGGTTTGCAGCTCCATGATCGTCTACTGATCCTCCAGCTGCTTGTTCCTTTGTTCAAGGTAGTTTATAATCCACTTAGCTCTTTCCAGGTTAAGAGCTAAGGAATGAATGTCATCGTCTTGTTCCTGGATGATCTCTTTGAGATTTGAGCTTTGGGAGCTCAAATCAGTGTCCTCATCCTGAATGAGAATGAAATCTCTCTCTTAACCTTTAGAAGGCCCTTCCTCATGCACTATTTGTTTACCGTTGTCTTGTACCTACTTTGATGTTGAAGGAAATGAGACCCCTTCCACCCCAGGTGGAGATAGTACTTGTTTTGTTGCTACAAATAGCCTCCTTGTCCCCTTTTGATAAGTGATGAATATTGGCACACTAGTGGTTTGAGTCTCATGCACTTCTTACTGATGTGAAGGCCCTCCTGCTTCATGAAAAATTGATGGGGCCACTTGAGGATTTGTGAAAACCTCATGTGAAATGAAACTATCCCATGAAACATTCAACAAACTCAGCTGATGCAAAACCACAATCTTGATCAATGCAAAGTGATAAATGTTGTTGTATTGTTGATGAGGAGACTTTATTTTCACTAATGTGGTCATTTTCTCAATATTTTGGCACATGAAATAGGGGAGGTCATCATCCTCGCCCTAGTGAAATGCATCAATAATCTAATATGGTAGGTGTACAAATGAGAAAATCTCCCTTCACAGCTAAAGTATATGATAATTAGCTTCATGAGAGGAGCATATGTGTCCTGTAGATATCTGAAAGTGAAAAATCTACTAATCTGCTTCTGATAGCTAGCCTTGATATAAGGCTCATAATGCTCTTTGTCTAACAGTTTTCCCTTGTTCCATAGTTCTCCCACATTCAGAATACCTTTTGCTTCAGCTATAGTTTCAGGTGTCAAAATGAATGTAACACCTACTAAATTGACCTGTCCATTGTGAAGATGGAGAACAAAAAGTCTAGCAAGCTCATGGTGGTATTTAAATCTTTCCACCATCTCACAAAACCAATATCAAGACTGATGTTTGAAACATGCTACAGCAAGAGGACAAGCCAATAGCTTTGTAAGTGTAGTGGGCTCCTCCCGGATGTGTTTCCCTCCCTTGTGAGTTTTTCCGGGTGCATGAAGTTCTTGAGAGGAATCACTCACTATTTCCTCATCCCTTTCATAAGGTGAGTCTGTTTCCATGTTTTCCACTGTATGGTGTTTCAATGATGAGTATGAAGAGATTTTAGATGAAGAATAGTTGTTTGTTGTTTAATGAAAAGGATTGATGAGTGGGACTGTGAATGAGGGGCTGTGATGCTAGTTGGGGTTTTTTGGGAGTGGCAGGGTTTTGGAAATGCCAATTAAGGTTTGGGTGATAATGGGAATTTGTTGTTAGGGTTTAGGATTTTGGGGAAAGTGGGGTAGGATGAATGTAAATGAGAAAGGGGAAAGGAAATGAAAATTGGGAAGCGTAGTAGGGGGAAATGAAAATGATGCAGGGGAGCAAACAACAACAATGACAATTTTTGAAACCCTAGACAGTTTTTTCAGTGTAACTATGCAACAAACTAGGGTTTTAATTTTCACCTATTAACACACCATGAATGAGGACTAAAACCCTTACAATGGCACTTAGGAATGCTTCACTTACTTGTGGAATAAAGATGGCAATATTTTGAAGCTTTGCAAGGTCAATTGAGTGAATTACGGGCTTGGAAGGCAGGTGTGCCGCGCCCACTAACAGGTGCACTGCGCCACTCAGGTGTGTCTCACTTGTGTATTTTCCAATGTATTTTCTAAGCTCTGTGCGCCACGCCGACTAGGTACGCCACACCGAAACCCAGGTGCGTCGCGCTAGGAGCTTTGCACAGTTTTGCTACAATTTTTCTCCCTTGGCCCTCAAATCACAATTTTCTCTTGTTTCTTTCACTTCTTTAACCACAAATAAATTCTTCAACATGAAAAACACTTTATATACCCATGAATTTAATTTTTCACTTAAAAAAAACCCACTTTTCTAAAGTTTTCTTTTCACTTGTTCTTTAAAACTCTGTTTTGGCAGTTTGACTTGCTTTTTGACTTTTAATGGACTAAATGCTTTGAATTTATGACTCTTTTGCAGGAGCTGGAGTGCAGGAGCTTGGCAAGGTGACCAGGGCTACATTTCCGGACTTATTACATATAGGAAGAATAAAATTACATGAAAATTATATACATAAAAGAAAAACTTTGTTTTTCCTCAAAACAGGGTTTTGAGGAAAAATCAATTACTGAGAATGTCATTATTGAAATTTTTGATACTGAGACCTTATTTGTCCTCCTCATGTGCCTGTTGACCATTACTGAGATTTTACAAGACTTTAATGACAAACCCTAGACCTAATGAGACCTAAAAACCCTAAAAATGGCTTTTACAAATGTAAAGACAGAAAATGACTATAAATGACCTAAATTTGTGAAAATAGGCCAGCAGGTAAAGGCCATGAGGGAAAATTGATAATATGCCACTGCCATCAGATGATCCATGAGCTAATGGAATGCAACTGATTAGATGAGACACCTAAAATGCAATGCAACAAGAAAAGTTTGATCACTGATGGAGGGATGAAGATACCGACACTAACATTGGCTCCAATGGGGATGGTAGCTCCTTGGAGGTGCCAAGAACTACAGATCTCTGGAAAGCAGACAGTGCCTTCTTCCATTGGGCTACAGAGTCAATAACTTCCGCAAACCAAAACCAATATCTTGATTCAAAACTGACTCAATTTCAGGACTAAAATCACTCAATTTCAAGACTGAAATCCGATTGAAAACTAACTCAAAACTGACTCAAACAATCCACACCAAAACTGAAATCAGACCTTCAATTTTATAGCCTTCACTTCGGGCCCCAAACTGAATGAATGATGACAGTACACACTTGCAATGAAGGAAATAAAATGGTATGTACAGTGACACATATGACATCAGAAAACATTTTAAAGATAGTACCATTTCAGCAGTCGACCATTGACCGACCCACCTGGACAATCTTCTCCATTCATTTCTTTTAGCAGGAAAGCATTTTGACCCTGATATGCAGCAATTCTAAATGGTCCTTTCCACAAATTCTCGAACTTGCCATCCTTGCCTTTGTCTTCGTTTCTAGCATCCCACTTGAGCACTATGTCTTCAATTTGAAACTTATCTGACTTTGCCTTCCAGTCATAGATTTTCTTGATTCTCTCTTGCAGCCTGAAGGTATTCTGGAAAACCTCCTCTCTCATCTGCTATAAATGGATCATTTTGTTTATCCTTTGTTGAAAATGATCCTCTTCACTGCCAGCTTCCTGCAGAAGTTTTACCACCGGGACTGCGAGAGACATTGGGAACACCGTGTCAACATGATATACTAGTTCAAAAGGAGACATGCCAATTGATTTCTTCTAACTTACTCTATCCGCCCATAGTGCATTAACAAGCTTTTTGTGCCAGCTCTTTTTGTTTGTTTCCAACAACTTTTTGATGATGTTAACCAATGATTTGTTTGAAGATTCTGCCAATCCATTACCTTATGGATAGTATGCAGTTGAATGCCCCAAGGTAATTTGATATTTATTACAAAAATAAATCATTCTTTTAGATTTAAAAGCTATTGCATTATCTGTAATCATCTTGTTAGGACAACCAAAATGTGACAAAATATTATTTTCGAGAAACTAAATTATTACCGTATCATTGGCCTGCCAAGTGGGGATGGCCTCAATCCATTTTGTAAAGTAGTCCGTCGCTGTCAAGATCCACTTATGCTGAGCTGAAGATGTAGGGTGGATCTCTCCAATAAAATCAAGGCCCCACTACTAAAACGGAGCTCTTACTTCAACCATTTTGAGAGGTAGTGGCTGTAATTTTCTCCTTTCCTGAAAAAATTTGACATTCATGGCAGCTTGTAATAGTTTTATAAACATTAGCAAAGAAGGTAGGCCAATAGTACCCTGCTCTCAAAATTTTATTTGTCGTTGTCTTCCAAAACAGGTGACCTCCATAAGCCCCCTTATGAAAATCATCCATGACCTATTTTGCTTCTTCCTCAACCAAAGAATTCAGCAACATACCTCTAGGATCTTTCCAATACAATGCATTATTCATAATACAAAATTTGGCAGCCTTTAATTTCAAAGTTCTACTTTTATTTTTAGCCATTCCCGGAGGTGGTGAAAGATTTTGGAGCACATATACAATATTGAAATACCAAGGAGAATGGATAAAAATTTCTGATACCTGAATGGGTGAGTTATCCTCATCTTCTTTGGACATAGCAGTAATCAAGTTTATATCCAAGGCATGAAAATTAGACTCCGCCATCAGTTTTTCCAAACCTTGCCCCTTGATGAGCTTTGCCAGCTTTATTTCCAATTCATATTCTAATAAAGCTACAATCCATTTGCCTCGTCTCCCTTCTAGATCTATCTGCACTAAAACATCTTTGATAGCTACATTAGGAACATAGGCAAGAATATGAGAATGCAAAATATATACTTAGAAATCTTTCACAGCTTTCACCAAGGCAAGAGCTTGCTTCTCAATAATATTATACTTTAAGGCTACATCTCTTATTGTTCTGCTGAAAAAAGCAATTGGCTTCTCAAGCTGGTCTCTTTTCTCCATCAAGACCGCTACCATAGTATGCTCTAAAGCGAATGAAAATAAAATAAAATCTTGGGAATAATCTGGGCTAATCAAAATTGACGTTGAAGAAAGGGCCAACTTTACCAAATTGAAAGACTTGATAGCTTCTTCCGTCCACTTTACTACACTATCTTTCTTTAACATGTTTGTGATTTCAATGTCTTGCTAGATTTGGCACAAAATGACGTAAGAAGTTCATCTTACCGTTGAATGCTTGGATCTCCTTTTTACTACAGGGAAAATCAATTTTCTGAATAGCTTCCACTCAAGTGGGATCAATGCGGATGCCCTCCTTTGATATGATGTGACCGAGAAGCTTTCCTTCATCCATGGCAAACAAACGTTTTTTGGGATTAAGAGATATGCCATACTTTCTGCACCGCTGAAAAACAATCTTCAAATGGTAAAGATGTTCCTCATCTGAATTAGAAAAAAATTTCAAATCATCAAGATAAACTACTAAAAATACATCTTTCTCATTTGCAAAGGCAATATCCATAGCCTGCTGAAAAGTTGCACCAAATTCTTTAAACCAAATGGCATCTTGGCATAATGGAAAGTCCCCCATGGTGTGGTGAATGCTATTTTGTCTCTATCATCCTCATGGACCAAAATTTGATTGTATCCAAAATACCCATCGAGCAGTGACATATGAGATGCCCCAACCACTCTTTGAAGTATGTGGTCCATCTTTGGCAACGGATAATTATCTTTCAAAGACACCTTATTCAGATTTCTGAAATCAATGCATAATCTAATCTCTCATGTCTTCTTTCGCATGGGCACCAAATTAGAAATCCTTTATGAAAATCTGATTGGAACGATTATACCAGCCTTGTATAATCGATTCACCTCCTTCTCTATGGTTGGAAACAACTTAGGATTGATCCTTCTTAGCTTTTGGCAAAATGGCTTTTGGTTGGGCTTGATTCAAATGATGTGCCGAATTATACTTTTATTGTACTCCTTCAAATCTAAATAGTCCCATGAAAAGACATCAGTAAATGAAGACAATAAATTAATGTACTTTTCCTTTACCTAAGGAGGCAATGCCTTTGACAACTTCACCATCTTTGGATTTTCTGTTGTTCCAATATTCACGTCTTCAACTCCCTTTTCAGTCAGCATCAAACTTGGTTTCTAGGCTATATCATCTTGGTCAAATAATTCCTCTAAAGGTATGAGGCCTTTAGGGATGGCATTGTCTTTCAGCTGCAAAACTTCCATCTAATTTACTTCTAAGTCTGGTTCGCCATTATTTTGCTCGCCATCTATAGAAGTTTCTTGACATTTACCTTCATTTGGCATAAATTATTCAATCTCTTTATCATCTTGAAACACTTGCAAATATCTTTGATTATCAAGGACAGATGGGCGATGTTTCACATGAATTTCAAACTTATTGTTTTAATTCATCGGAATCTTCAAGTTACTTGTTGCTGTTGCAAGGGAATCTGCAATAACATTCTGTGCACGTGGAACACATGTCAAAGTAAAATCTGGAAACGACCTCAAAATGTCTAAAACCGCATTATAGTAAGCCCTCATTCGAGGATGTTTTGCTTGGTACTCTCCCTTGACCTACTTGATTACTAATTCGGAGTCGCCATAAATTGAAATTCCTTTTGCATTCAGCTTTTTGAGGATTTTCAAGCCTGCAAATAGTGCCTCATATCATGCTTCATTATTAGAATAATCAAAAGCCAACTTGTAGGAACAAACTCTTACATTACTTGGGACCTTATTTGGTGATAAAATAGGGCTACGTATCCAAATACCAATTCCGGCACCTTCCCTACCTACTGCTCCATCAAAGTCCATACTCCACAAGCCAGCTTCCTCTTCCAAATGCTAAAATTCTGCCTGTTTTTCTACCTTTAGCAGTTGTCCATATTTTTCTTGCTACTGGTGGAATGTTGACTGCTCAGCAATACTTTCAAGCCTTTGCCTCTCTTGATGGAGTACAGCTCTGAAATTTTCAATGATCTCTAGAATATATTCTACTTCAACTAATTGACTATTTACATCATTAAAACTTTCATAATACAGAACAAAAGACTCTAAATCTGTATGTACATAATTAATTGGATGATTCATAGGTTTATCCTTACTTGTGATCATGTGCTTCATCTTTTTATCTCTATATAACTTCCTCATTTGACCAAACACGGGAATAGTAGCATAGGAGAAATCTAATTGTAACAACCCTTTGAGTTTTACGCTCCATGATCTAGATAGAAGCATGCCAAATCTAGGGGGAATGTCAGCCACAACTACATCCATAAGAACATTTTTTGTTGAAATCTAATCCAAATTGACAACCAAATCTTTAATGAGACCAATACATCTTATTCTACTAGAATCAAAGGAATAAAAGTCATGATACTTTCTAGTGATGCCCAAACCCAATTTTTCCATGATTTCCTTTGGCATGAGGTCAATTAATCGGTGGGCTTGGCTGAATGGCAAAGGTTCAAAAGGCTTATTTTTCCTTTTCTTCCTAATTGATTCCCGGTTGAATACTTATGAGATGCTCCTGAATCAAACATGGCATTGTGAAAAACATAATCATGCAATCTAAGGCTGATATAAAAAGGAGCTACATCACTATTGTCAGATTGACCTTCTAATGTCAGACCAAAGATAAGTTCAGGTTGGTCATCTTCTACATTTACCATATCAGACAAAGGGCCTACATTCAAAATCTTAGCTACTTGACCTTTATAACTGTTTTTTTTCATTAATTCAATCAAAGGTATTAACACTTTAGCTTAGCAATTTCATTTTCTAAGCTAAAGGATTTAGTTTTCTCTACCTCTTTGACTGAAGCATATTTCTTTTTAGTTTTCTCCTTTGTTGCACCTAGCTAATTTGACTTTTCATTCACTAATTGCACTTTACTAGAAGTAGGGTCTGCTGGCTCCTTTCCCTTTTTCTGCACATTTGGAGAGTCATTCTTTGGTGGTGTTGCTTCCTTCCTTTTCTGAATTGGATTGATAGGAACATCCCTACTCCTAAGTGAGTATTTCCTTTGTTGCGTTGTCAATGCATTCATGTATCCTCTCTGATATTCATCTGATTCTTCTTCTAGGACTGTTTCATTTGCCAATATATAATCTTCATCCTTTTGGACAGTTGGACTTTCTTAATACTCTTCATCTTCGATGATATAAATTGGCAAATCATCTGGTGTCAAAAAGTGATTCTCTTCTCCAATTGGGGCCTCATCGTCTTCTGATTCAGTGCCATGAACATAGTTCTATTGTAATGGTGTTTTGACTTGTTTTTGAGCTGATGGATCTTGAGCTCTTTGCTCCCATTGCTTGATTCTAAATTGTGGTTGCTGCTGGCCATCAAAATTTGGATTTCTAACTTATGTCTCGAGCTTATTAGCAATGGTGAATCTATCAAACATCTTCTCAATCTTACAGAGCAAATGATCTAAATTAGAAGCTTCTTCTTTTATAGTCACCTTCTTCTCGGTCTTTGTTCTAGCTCTCTTAGCTAACAAATTTGCTTCAACACTCGCTGCAACTTTATGCATGTCCTCCAATGTAGCCGAGTCTTTTTCTCTCAAATGATATGCCATATCGAGATCAAAACCATTGGGAAATTTGATCAAATCTAGCCCCATAGGTGGCTTGATGTCAGCTGGAATGGAATTATAAATAGTATTGAATCTAACACAATAATCTTAGACACTTTCATCGACATTTCTCTTTATGTTCTCATACTCGGAAAGGATTTGAAGTGGACTTTTGTTTACTCCCCAAAAATCCAGAAATTGTCTTTGAAGTGCTTCCAATGAATTGATTATTCCAGCCAGCAATGCTCCGAACCACTTTCTAACTTGACCTCCAAAATTTTGCACAAATAATCTCATTTTTATATTCTTCGCATCAATCTCACGGAGATCAAAGGAATCACTCATCCAATCGACGTGCTATTGTGTCGTGACACCTTGAGAAGCATCAAACGATGGGATCTTGCTTTGATAATCAACGAGCATGTTATCCAAGTTCTGTGGCAAAACAAGAGGTGCATATCTGGCAGCCATTGCTCTAGGCAGATTTACAACTGGCCTTGGGGATGTAGGAGGAGTTGGAATGACTGGTTGATGAGGTGTTGAAGGGGGTGAAGAAATTCTTGATGTTTGAGGTGTAGAAGGAGTGGATGGAGGTGAAACCACTACAGATTTCTGATCAGAGATGGCGGGCTGCACAAGAATGGTGGGAATAAAAGGAGTTTCAGTAGGAATTTTTGAATTAGATACAATAGTAGATGAACCAAGAGTAGCAAATGTAGATTCTAAAAGCTCGAGAATATTTGTAGCCACAATTGAAGTTTGAAGATTCAGAATATAAGCGTCGATTGATAGATTTTCTCTTTCAGTTTCAAGATCCTTGACAAACTCGAGATTTAGAGTAGTAGCACCAATTGCACTTTTGGACTTAGTCTCAAACAAAGATGGCTAAAAATTTTCATCAAATGGAAGATCTTCAAGATATTCAAAAACAACCCGGCATGAACGGGATCTAAACACAAAGATCACAAAACTTTCTTGGTGGAGAATTCTTGGAATGAGATTTGGGTTTTCATACATGGGAGGGGGATCAAAATCGGGATTTTCTCTGGTGTATTGTCCAGAAGCCAGTGTGTTGATTTATTTCCAAAAATCAAATTGACATTACAATCTTATCAGCCTATTAAATTCTAAACTCATCATCCAAAAGTATAAAATTACTTGATGTACTAAGGAAATTTGCAAGCGAGATGTTTAGCTTAGAAGACTATACCAGAGATTGACTGAAGCAACTTTTATCTACTTACGCACTCGCAAAGCAATGTGCAGTTCGAAGGCTTCCTGGCATAACTTTAGGCTCCATCTATAGTTTATAAAAAAAAGAACACTAACAAACAAATAAGCTTTTCTTCCCTAGTATGGTCGCCACTATGTTAGTGCCTAAATCTACCTCAAGCTGAGAAAGGCAGGTCTAGGGTAACATCAAACCATGCTTAACCTGGTAGCTAGCCCTACCAGGTTGGGAGAGGGCTCTCTCCTTGTCAATATTAGCAAAATATAGAAAATGAGGCTTGAGATGACTGATGTAAAGATTAATTTTAGGCTAGGTATGTGTGCTCAAAGGAGTTTTATTGAATTTTATGTTGGTTTGTTGGCTCAAATGTGAAAGGCAGATTTGGGTCTGGGGAATGGACTCAGTTTTGCAGAGGTTTCTGTGGGGCAAGGTAGGCAAATGCTTTAGTACTTTAAATTGAATGAGATGAAGAGTCTTGAGACTGGTGAGGAGTTGGAGAGGGCATGAGAGTCTCAGGAATCCTCTTCAAATAGTTGAAAACATAGAAAACTAAACAAACCCTAGGTAGAGCACTGCAACATCAATGATTTCTACCTTTATCCTTGATTCATTTAGTTCAGCTGAAAAGAGAGAGATAATGGAATACATAAAAAAATGTAAACTTGAATTACAGAAGAAGAAACAATACCAAATCAACTTGCCACAAGAATCCCACAAAATGTTGCAAACGTTGGTATATTCCTTTGCCAAAATGTAGAGATGAATGTTCAATGTTGCTCAAAGCTTTCACAAGAGTCCAACCTTTACAAATGATTGAAAAAGTATTAGATATAGGCAACAAACAACTCATGCTAGGATTTAGGGGTCGAATTCATGAATTTAGGAGCTGTCTCAACAAGATCTAAACTAAGAACTGAAAAGTAGGCAGTGGAACAGCTTGCCCCTAAATTCTAGGAAATTGATTCATTCAGTTCAAAACTACCTTTTCATGATGTATCTACCTCCATGAGTGAATTTTCAACATTTTTACATAAAATTCCATCAAGTTACATCATTTAAATCATGAGTTTGACAATGAGAGAGAAAAAAGTCAAACTGAGAAAAACCTAGGCAAAAAATAGAGTTTTTTGGCAAAAATAGCAATTTTTCATCTTGTGTGTCGCACCACTGTCCCTGTGCGTAGCACCCTTTTGCATCTGATTTTGGAGGCCTTCTAGTGCACCAAATTTGCTCCAAGTGGGATTTTTGGAAAGTTTTATCTGTCTACTTTCTAGAACAAGTGAAATTTCTGAATTTGGTGTCCATTTGCCCCTCCAAACATAAGTTCTCCCAACATTGCTTCCTGCTTGACCAAAAAGGGGCAAAAAGGGCATTTTGAGGTGTTTTTGACCCTTTTGGAAGCTCAAAAATTGACAAAACTTTCTAGTAATTTCTGGGAATTCATAATTTTGCATGAGGAATCCAAAAATGTAGAGTTTTCCTCCAGAGGAGGTCCCTAGCAAAAGCGAGCGCCGGGTGGCGCTACGCACCAGGCAGAAAAACCTGTTTTTTCCTTCAAAAATTCAAAATTGACAAAAAGTATGCCAAATTTCTTGAAATTTGCATTGAGTGACCTACATTAAGTAGTATTTTTGGCTAAGGAAGTATCAGCCAAGATTTTGAGAATATCTTGGTCTTTCTTCCTCCTCAAATTTTTCCTCAATTTGGCCTTCAAGGTCCTTATCCTCGCTTTGCAAATCTTGTTTCTTGCCAAATAGTGATAGGCCATGTGCCTCAACATATTTTTCTCTTTGTTGGTCTTCTCCAGAAGCTTATCTAAGTGCATATTTTTCCTCTCTAGCCCAGATTCACGATCAGCTTCAATCTCTTGCTCTAGTGGTGTCAATTTGATTTTCCTCCTCTTTGCTGCTTGTCGATTTTCTCTTATGGTTTGCAGCTCCATGATCGTTTCTTGATCCTCCAGCTACTTGTTCCTTTGCTCAAGGTAGTTTATAATCCACTTAGTTCTTTCCAGGTTAAGATCTAAGGCATGAATGTCATCTTCTTGTTCCTGGATGATCTCTTTGAGTTTTGAGCTTTAGGAGCTCAAATCAGTGTCCTCATCCTGAATGAGAATGAAATATCTCTTTTTACTTTCAAAAGGCCCTTCCTCATGTACTAGTTGTTTACCTTTGTCCTATGCCTGCTTTTCTGTTGAAGGAAACGAGACCCCTTCCACCCCGGGTGGAGATAGTACTCGTTTTGATGTTGCAAATAGCCTTCTTGTCCCCTTTTGATAAGTGATGAATGCTGGCACACTGGTGGTTTGAGTCTCATGCACTTCTTGCTGATGTGAAGGCCCTCCTGCCTCATGAAAAACTGATGGAGTCACTTAAGGATTTGTGAAAACCTCATGTGAAATGAAATTATCCCATGAAACATTTAGCAAACTCAGCTGATGAAAAACCACAATCTTGATCAATGCAAAGTGATAAATGTTGTTGTATTGTTGATGAGGAGGCTTTCTTTTCACTAATGTGGTCATTTTCTCAATATTCCGGCACATGAAATAGGGGAGGTTCATCATCCTCACCCTAGTGAAATGCATCAATAATCTAATATGGTAGGTGTACAAACGAGAAAATCTCCCTTCACAGCTGAAGTATTTGATAATTAGCTTCGTGAGAGGAGCATATGTGTCCTATAGATATCTAAAAGGGAAAACTCTACTAATCTACTTCTGATAGCCAGCATTGATATGGGCTCATAATGCTCTTTGTCCACCAGTTGTCCATTGTTCCACAATTCTCCCACATTCGGAATACCTTTTGCTTCAGCTATAGTTTCAGTTGTCAAAGTGAATGTAACACCTGCCAAATTGACCTAGCCATTGTGAAGATGGAGAACAAAAAGTCTAGCAAGCTCATGGTGGTATTTGACTCTTTCCACCATCTCACAAAACTAATAGCAAGACTAATGTTTGAAACATGCTACAGCAAGAGGATGAGCCAATAGCTCTATAAGTGTAGTAGGCTCCTCCCAAATGTGTTTGCCTCCCTTGTGAGGTTTTCTGGGTGCATGAAGTTCTTAAGAGGAATCACTCACTGTTTCCTCATCCCTTTCATAAGGTGAGTCTGTTTCCATGTTTGCCATTGTATGGTGTTTCAATGATGAGTATGAAGATATTTTATATAAAGAATAGTTGTTTTTTGTTTAATGAAAGGGATTGATGAGTGGGACTGTGAATGAGGGGTTGTGATGCTGGTTGTAGAGTTTTTTTTGGGAGTGGCAGGGTTTTGGAAATGCCAATTTGGGTTTGGGGTGATAATGGGAATTTTTTGTTAGGGTTTAGGATTTTGGGGAAAGGGGGGTAGGATGAATGTAAATGAGAAAGGGGAAAGGAAATGAAATTTGGCAAGTGTATTGGGGGGAAATGTAAATGATGCAGGGGAGCGAACAACAACAATGACAATTTCTGAAACCCTAGACAGTTTTTTTAGTGTAACTGTGCAGCAAACTAGGGTTTTAATTTTCACCTATTAACACACCATGAATGAGGACTAAAACCCTTTCAATGGAACTTAGGAATGCTTCACTTACTTGTGGAGTAAAGATGGCAATATTTTGAAGCTTTGCAAGGTTGATTGAGTGAATTTTGGTCTTTGAAGGCAGGTGCGCTACGCCCACTAACAGGTGCACCACACCACTTAGGTGCCCCGCGCCACTCAGGTGTGTCATGCTTGTATATTTTCCAATTTATTTTCTGAGCTCTATGCGCCATGCCGACCAGGTGCGCTGCGCCTCAACCCAGGTGCGCCGCGCCAGGAGCTTTGCACAGTTTTGCTGCAATTTTTCTCCCTTGGCCCTCAAATCACGATTTACTCTTGTTTCTTTCACTTCTTTAGGCACAAATAAATTCTTCAACATCAAAAACACTTTATATACCCATGACTTTAATTTTTCACCTTAAAAAAATCCACTTTTCTAAAGTTTGCTTTTCACTTGTTCTTTAAAACTCTGTTTTGGCAGTTTGACTTGCTTTTTGACTTTTGATGGACTAAATGCTTTGAATTTCTGACTCTTTTGCAGGAGCTGGAGTGCAGGAGCTTGGCAAGGTGACCAGGGCTGCATTTTCGAACTTATTACATATAGGAAGAATAAAATTACATGAAAATTATATACATTGAAGAAAAACTCTGTTTTTCCTCAAAACAGGGTTTTGAGGAAAAATTAATTACTAAGAATGTCATTATTGAAATTTTTGATGTTGAGACCTTATTTGACCTCCTCATGTGCTTGCTAACCATTATTGAGCTTTTACAAGACTTTAATAACAAACCCTAGACCAAATGAGACCTAAAAACCCTAAAAATGTCTTTTACAAATGTAAAGAGAGAAAATGACTGTAAATGACCTGAATTTGTGAAAACAGGCCAGCATGTAAAGACCATGAGGGAAAATTGATAATATTCCTCTGCCATCAGATGATCCATGACCTAATGGAATGAAGCTGATCAGATGAGACACCTAAAATGCAATGCAACAAGAGAATTTTGATCACTGATGGAGGGATGAAGATACCGACACTAACACTGACTATGAGGTTCACTAGAAAATGCCAATAACTTTCAAGGTTCGCTTGTGATAAACTTTGAATGTCTTAAACCTCATTTTTAAATGTTTCTTGCCAAGATTGTTTTAAAGCTTTGACATCTGGTAAGTTGTCCTTTGGGCATTCTTGAATTAGATTGACTTGCAATAAGGTATATGTAATGTATTCAGTGAAATTTGAGGCAAGATTTTTGGCTCTGATAATAACCACTTATGCTTGTTTCATTTTGATGTCCTAGTCACTAAAAATGATATCCTTCTCTGATTCTTCAATTTGAGAAAGATCATATGATATTCCCTAAGCACAGTCTTGCCAATCTATATACTCAGAAATTTTCTTGTAGATATCTTCATAAAATGTCCTCAAATGAGACAGTTGGTTTACTAAAGAATAGATGGTCTTTGATAAGTCATGAATTAAAGCCAATTTGTGACAGAAGATAGCCTACTATTTTTTTAGGAGTATGTCCAGTTTTGATGCCTCCTTGCGAACTTCAATTATCTCTGGATTTTCCCTTAGCTGGTGTATCCTTTGTTACAATTGTAGTATATGTTCATTGTTTTCCTTCAATCAGATTCAAATTGTAGCTTTAAATCATTAAATATTTTTTGTAACTCGGTAAGATTTGCTTGTTATTGTTGCGACCTCTTTCTTTTCAATTTGGAAAGTTTGTTCTAATTGAAAAATCCTTCGATCTTTTTTCTTTCATTAGCGGTTGTATTTCCTCAGCTTTATCAATGGTAGCACTAGCGTAAGCTCCTGCGAACTGAGATAATATGTTCAATTCCTCATCATGGGTTGTTTGATCTCCTTTCCAAAGAACTTGAAAAGGAGTCTCATTGTAACTAGTGCTTGTGATTGCTCTAGCTTTATTTTCTTCCTTAACCTGCTCATTGCTACTTTATGCTCTGGACTATAAAATATGTCTAAAGGCGAGATTTCTTCAATCTTGAAGACAATCTCGACAGTAGAGAATGCAATAATTATTTCCATATCATCTACAACATTTGATTGATTGGGAATCTCAACATTAATGTTATTCTCGGGAGTTTTAGGAAAAGTATTCCCTTGGGAAGCCTCAACAGTAAACGAGGTTGTCCCTGTAGATTTGGGAAACTGTTCTATCTCTCTACTAACTCTAACATGTTATGCTTGTATATCGGTCAAGATACCTATAACCTGAGTTTCTTCTATTGTCAAGACATGGTTGAATTTCTCCCATACTTCATCCAATTTGCTCTCCTCTTCTATTTCTCTTGTTTTCTCAACAACTATAGTAGCTTTTTCATAGACTTGGGGAAATAATTAGAGATTTTGAAGAGGAATCTGAAGCATATAAAGCTTCTGAGTTCTGTTGAAATTGTTTTAATAGGGAGTTTGGCAAAATGGGCTATTCTTCACTGATGATAGGGATTGAATCTAATCAATTCGTTAGGACTTAGATGCTTTTCTGCTAACTTTTCTACCATATATACTCTGGAATCATTTCAAACAAATCATCGAACTTGCCAAGCTCGCTTGAAAAAGGTTTGAGCTTAGCCTGTGTTGTAACATCTTTCGCTATGCCATTAGGTCATATGGCCTATTTAGTATGGTTGGAAAACTAAAGGCTTTTAATTGTCCAATTTCAACTAAGGAATGCTTGAAATTATCTAATGCATAGGTACCACAGCAGATGGGAAAACATGGCCAGGCATATTTCTTGGCATCTTTAAGTACTTTAGTTAAGCCCTTACCAACTGTTTGATAAGCAACTTCCTTGGCCAACAATTTATCTGGGACAAAAAGGGGAAAAAATATGAGAATGGGCAAGGCTACCAAAAACTCAAATGTAAGTAAATGACTCTTCCCCAAACCACTTTCCTATAGGTTTTAGGTCTTTATTGGCTTATACAATAAGTCTAGGGGCTTTTTTGCCAAAGACCTCTAAGTGGATAGGGAGCATGACCTCATGATTGATTTTGTAGAAGTGAGCATGGTGTTTAGTTTCCCAAAGCATATCGAGATAAATAGATATAAGACTAGGAAATTGGTCAGTCCATTTCCATCCAAGAGATGGAAAACCATAAGAAAAACAAATCACGTCCATGACATAAATGCTCATAAAGAAAGGAGTCATTATTTCAAGAACATTGTGCTTCTATCAATAATTGTGATTTTAGTGGTCAAATTGTTGGGTAAAATAGCTGCCCAATCCATGATATATCCATCAGCAGAGGATTGTATCAATGACACCCATTCTTTAGATAATTTATGCGTATTTGGATAACCATAGAGGTGACAAAACATAACAACAATATGAGAGAGAGGGCCAAAAATAGAGGCAAATGAATACATACCCCTGTCCTCTCGCTTGTGTTTTTTTGCGTCCCTTCTCCATTCTCTTATTAGCTCCTCAAGGTTCTGTTGAAGGCCTCAAAAATCGCTGCATCAAAAAAGGGGAAAACTATCCGATCCAGACCTTAAGACAACTCCTTTTATGTTTAGGTAATGGCTCTGACTCGGGATAATGGGACCAGTTTCCCAATGAAAGGTGATTGAATGAATGTGTAATGCTTATAGTGGAGTGAAATTGATGGATTTGCAACAATGAATCAAATGGAAAACATATGCATTAATCTACTCTATAACCCGAGATTGTTTAACATTTATCTAGATGCGATCTACAATGATTTTCCTTAGTAAATGACAATATATATTGCTCAAACACCAATGCAAAATGAAAATATTTCATGATGATTATATTGATTAAATAGTTAATCAAAATAATGTGTATAGCTCATATCGCATTTAGAATATCAAAGAAAATTGCTTAACATGTATTTAAAAATATCAATGGCAGCATGATCAAAAATGAATACATGTAACATTGTTCTTAAAATAACATGTAGAAATTTTGAATAATATAACACTTATTCACAAAGATTATCCTGATTATACACTATTTGCGGAATGCATGCATAATACATAACCTCCTCTACCATTGATCATCAATTTTCAGAATTAAAAACAATCGCATGCGCACATTGAAACATCAATCACACATATCAACACAATATGTAATGTGGAAAGCATACAGCTGAAAAACCCGAACTATTTGTATATTATGATGATAGAGAACATGTATTGTCATAGTACAATACTCCTCACAAGTACTCAGTACTATCTCCACCTGCTACACACAAACTATTTCAGATCTGAACAAGCCATGGGTTCAAATCTCCTCCATTGTTTGCCTACCTCTACCGCAAAATCCAAGTTGAGAATGGATCAGATCCAAGTTCGAATTCCCTTGGCTTGTACTGCGCAATCCTCATTGGCAATATCAATCAATGGTTGTGCAAATCTCATGCACAGCTATAGTCACAACTGATAGTAGTCTCACCCTTTCACCCACCTCTAACACTTGTCTCCATTGAACTATCCATGCACTGAGTTAACTAATGTATTCTTTAGTTGACTTATGAGTTAATAATTAGTGAATTAATTAATAATTAATTCACACCACTCATCACTAGTGTATTTGTCAGTTAGACTAAATACAACTAGTTCAACTAAGTCAAACTGAACACAACTCCATCAACTCCTCAATCAACTCCAGCAAACTCAATCACTTGAGTTCTAACTGAAGTCCATCATGTAATAGCTCAACTAACCCATAGGAAAAGCATATTTCCTTTTGGCAGTTGCATGTGCCACATCCGTAGCTCGAACTGAAGTGCTGCAAGAGGATAAGATAATGTTTATAGTCCAAATATTATTAAGAGCTAATAATATTCGACTATTCTATTTTTTGACTGGCAATCTAAAAATAAACTCTGCCCATATGTCTAAAAATAGAGATCCATCTATTTTTACCAACATGACCAATCATCCATAAATAGCATCCTACAACTCATAGACCATGATCCATATGTCTAAAAATAGACAGTCTAAAAATAGACTTTGCACCAAAAATAGTGTGTGGGCCCACTTAGTGAAGGCGACTTCTTTTCACTAAGCTCCATCATCTTGTTGCATTTTCAACACTCCCTCTCAACAAGATATGGATTATCTGCAACCCCTATCCTGCCTTTGTGGTATTCGAATTTACTCCTAGTGAGCGCCTTCGTTAAGATATTGGCATCCTAATCCTCTATGGGATTGTATGAAAGTAACATGATTCTCCGCTACACACAATCTCTGATATGATGGTATCTAATTTCAATGTGCTTGGATCTATCATGAAATACTGGATTAGCTGACAGTTTAATGCAACTCTGGTTATCACAATAAATCACAGTAGGCTCCAAGTGTGACCCGAACAACCCGACCAGGATCTTCCTCATCCATATAGCCTCGCATGCAGCCAAACTTGTTGCCATCTACTCAGCCTCTGCTGAACTGAGTGCCATAGATATCTGCTTCCTGCTATACTAAGAAACTGTTGTCGACCCGATATTGAAGATCCCTCTAGATGTGCTCTTTCTGTCTGTTGGTCTCCCTGCCCAATCTGCATTTGTGAAGCCACATAGCTTCACCTCATCCTCCTGTCTGTACCACAATCCATATCCTGATGTGCCTCTGAGATAACGCAATACATGCTTGTTGCCTTCCAGAAGAGCTTGGTTGGCTTAACCATAGCTTGTGAAAGCTGGTTAACAGCATAGCATATATCGGTTCGTGTATTGACCAGATACATAAGCAACCCCACCAACTGTCGATAAACAGTAGCATCCACTACCTCCGCTGAAGTAGCATCCTCCTTCCTCCAACCTCCAGGAAGAGGAGTATCAACAGGCTTGCAGCCATGCATGTTGAACTTGTCCAGTATCTCTCGAGCATACTTACCCTGAGAAACAAATAGTCCATCATTGTGCTGCCAAATTTCCAATCCCAGGAAAAAATGGAGGCCCAAGCTGTAGAAATTTTGAATAATATAACACTTATTCACAGAGATTATCCTGATTATACACTATTGCGAAATGCATGCATAATACATAACCTCCTCTACCATTGATCATCAATTTTGCGGAATTAAGAAACAATCGCATGCGCACATTGAAACATCAATCACACATATCAACACAGTATATCACAGGGAAAGCGTACAGCTGAAAACCCCCAACTATCTGTATATTATATTGATTGAGAAAATTTAACAATACATAGTACAATACTCCTCGATACTCAGTACTATCTCCACTTGTTACACACAAACTAGCTCAGATCTGAATCAAGTCACTTGCTCAAATCTCCTCCAGTGTTTTTCTGGCTCCACTGTGCAATCCTGCATGAGAATATAATGAAGAATTAGCTCCAAATTCGTATTCCCTTTGCCTATACCACGCAATCCTCATTGGCAATACTCAATCCATTGATTGTGAAAATCTCATGCACAACTATAGTCACAACTGGCAGCTGTCTTGCCCTTTCACTCACCTCTAACACTTGTCTCCACTGAACTGTCCATACACTGAGTTAACTGATGTATTGAATTAATTAATAATGAATTCACACCACTCATCATTAGTCTATTTGTCAGTTAGACTAACTACAACTAGTTCAACTAAGTCAAACTAAACACAACTCCATCAACTCCTCATTCAACTCCACCAAACTCAATCACTTGAGTTCTAACTGAAGCCCTTCATGCAATAGCTCAACTAACCCATAAGAAAAGTGTATTTCCTTCTGGCAGTTGCATGTGCCACCATCCGTAGCTCAAACTGAAGTGCTGCAAGAGGATAAGATATGTTTATAGTCCAAATATTATTAAGAGCTAATAATATTTGATTGTTCTATATTTAGGCTGGCAGTCTAAAAATAGACTCCATCCATATGTCTAAAAATAGAAGTCCATCTATTTTTACCAACATGACCAATCATCCACAAAGAGCATCCTGCAACTCATAGACCATGATCCATATGTCTAAAAATAGACTTTGTGCCAAAAATAGTCTGCGGGCACACTTAGTGAAGGCGACTTCTTTTCATTAAGCTCCATCATCTTGTTGCATTTTCAACACTCCCTCTCAACAAGATATGGATTATCTACAACCCCTATCCTGTAACTCTGGAATGTTCTGCATGTCACACATCTACCCGGTCCACTTGTTCCAACAACACTTGGAACAAAAACACTCCCAACTGACCCCTCTATTTGGCTAGGAACATACTCTGATGTTGAAGCTCTACCTGCTGCTGACAAGTTCTCCCTCTCTGACATCTACGCTACTGCAACATCTCCATGCATCTCACACCATTGCACACCTCTTTGTGCCACCTAGCATTGTGCAAAACGCTTGTGCCTCTCGCATTGCTGCAGCCTGCTAGCTATGCGTTGTCCTGGGATTCCCTGCACTGTCGCTCTCTCTGCCACTCCATCCACATCTGTCTCTACCCAATCAGTCAGCTCCTCCTACTCCACATCGGGGCTCCTGTAGCAAGGTCTCATCCAAGAGGTTGGGTACCTCAAGGATCCTGCCCCTCCTCCTTGGGATAATCACTCTATATCACCCCACCTCCTACTTGGAGGTATGGCTGCATGTGATCCCTCAGCCCACCTGGCTCGAAGTTTTCCCCTACTGGAGGTCTCTGCATGAGTAGATGTCTTTACTCGATCTCCACTCAGCTTCCCCTGTTGCAGCTGCTCCACAACCTCCTGAAGCTGCTGCACCAATCGTGGCTCCTCCATCATTGTCTGAGACTTCTTCTGGCTCTGCATTTTCAGAGGTAATATACCCTCCCTCTCAACCACCAAGTCTCCATCAATTGCCTTGCTGTTCAAGGCTTTGCATGAATCTTGAACCTCAAGAGCATACAGGTTCTTGACCCGTGAACCAATCTGCTTCACTTATCTAGTGATGATGTGTCTAAGGAAAACCTTTCCCTTACTAAAGACTACATCATAGCCTCTGTCTTTCAGCATCGCGATCGACACCAAGTTACTCTTCAGTCCTGGTACATACTTGACATCGGTCAAGGTAAAGAGAGATCCATGCTCCCTCTGAAAAATAATCGTGCCTACACCTGAGACACTATACTTCTCATCATTACCCATCGCTATGAGTATCTGGAGATCTTTCTCCTCCAAAGTACTAAACAAACTCTTGTCGTCGGTCATGTGGAAAGAAGCTCCACTATCAAGAAACCAACCACTTCCCACCATGGATGAAACCATGCATGTGAAGAGTGTAAAATCCAACTCAAACTATGAAGCAAGTGCCTCACCTTTAGATCCTTCCCTGGATTCCTTCTTGGATTTCCTCCGTGGACAATTTGAGGCATAATGGCCCACCTCATGACAATGAAAGCATCGCACTTTCGATTGTCAACCTTCTTCTCATCATTGGAAGAACTGGATTTAGAAAGAGAAACCTTCTCCTTCTTTGCTTTGGCAGCCAAAGCGCAATTTTCTTCATCAAATGCCTTTGATGAAGATCTATCCCTGGTATTCTTCCTGATCTCCTCTTGTACAAGATCTGACCAAAGTCTCTCCCATCCTGGCAATTTCTCCCAACCATTGACAGAGTCCTGATAGGAATGCAAACTCTTCAGAAGACCAAGGAGAGCCAAGCTCACCAAGTCCTCATCATCGACAGTCACCCCCACACTTCCCATCTCATCCCGCATTGGGTGAAATTCATGAGATACTTAGGCATACTATCTCCATTCTCACATTTAATGTTTTTGAGTTTATCCTTGAGTGCCAACTTCCTCTGGTCTCTCTTGCTTTGGAATAGATCTGTCAACGCTTTCCACATCAAGTATGGAAAAGCCTTTCCATGCAGGCTGGACACAATGTGATCCTTCATGCCCTCCAACAAAATCCTTCGACACTTTGTTGTCTTCTTTTGCCAAGCCTCAACTTGAGCAGCATCAGTAGGCTTTGGGACTTCAGCATCTATGAACGCCTTCAACTCATTTTCATCTAACACCACCTCCATCCTGTCTTTCCATGCAATATAATTCGAGTTGCCTTCAAGGGCATACTCTAATCGCAATCCATTGAAAGACATTTCAACTTTGACACCAAGAAAACACTGCTGCAAATTCAAATTCCACCAGCTCAAAACTCAACCGCTTCTGATCTAACATTCGTGAGAACAAAGTATTTCTCGTATAGAGATCAACTGTATGGGAATTCACCGGATATCTCACCTTCCAAAAGAAGGATGAATCCAGAAGCTACCTGGCCTGATTACAGACTCTGCCTAAAGAAATAAAACGTAATCACTTTCTGAATGATAGATCTGATGATCAATCCTCGCTTTGATATCTTGTAGAACTTTTTCTACAAATCAACCTGGCTCCAATACCATGTAAAAATTTTGAATAATATAACACTTATTCACAGAGATTATCCTGATTATACACTATTGCGGAATGCATGCATAATACATAACCTCCTCTACCATTGATCATCAATTTTGCGGAATTAAGAAACAATCGCATGTGCACATTGAAACATCAATCACACATATCAACACAGTATATCACGGGGAAATAATACAGCTGAAAACCCCCAACTATCTGTATTTTATATTGATTGAGAAAATGTAACAATACATAGTACAATACTCCTCACAAGTACTCAGTACTATCTTGATCCAGGTGGATATTGGTGGCCACCTGCCAAGTCCACATGGACCCCCACCATTGTCTTTCTCAGCATTTTCAGTTTCCTTAATTGTAGCACAACTTACTATTTTTAGCAGTTTTTCGGGTCCTGAACTTCCGGAGCCGTTTTGAGGCCCTAAACGACGTTTTTTTGGATCCCAGGGGCAACACTGGACCAGTGTTGCCGTTCCAACAATGATAGTGCTCGAATAGATCTTTCTAATGAGCTATTGTACGCGTCAAACGGAGATCATATGCTAAAGTTACGACCCTGGGAAGTTGATGTACCAACTTACCCCCAAACGGGGCCCACAGTTTGGCGTTCCATCTCCTAGGGTTAGGTTTTGGAATGTTAAGGGTTTTTCATTGTTTCTCAACAATAAATAGGCCTTCGAGCCTCATTGTAAGTCAGTTCAGAGGCATGTAGCCCACACATCTCTTCTCAGAGATAGCTACCATCGCCCTAGCTAGTTTATTTCCATTCTGATTGTAAGCATATTTCAGTATTTTCCATTAATGAAATGAAGTATTATTTCCGCTGCATATTTGTGTATATGGTTATCTCTGTAATTTGTTGCGTTCCTATTTAAATCCGGATCAGTGGTATCAGAGCGGTCTGCTTCTTCCTCTGTTTTTCTTTGCATGTCCCCAACAAGGTCGGGTATAAGAGAAGGGGCTTGAAAACTGGTTGAACCTTGCAAGACCAGCCTCGCAAATCCCGACGGCCTCCATGGCGGACGAGAAGAAAGACGAGGGGGCAGGAGATCCCATCAAAATCTTGCTCGAAGAAGCGCTCGAGCGACAACGGAACGCGATGATGGACAACTTTGCGCAGATCCTTCAGCGGCTACCCAGAAGTGGCGCATCGGCTTCCAGCAGCTTCTCTGGAAATGCCACACCCTTTAAGGTACAAGTTAATTTTGAAATCCCCAT
>APFE031305324.1:0-12851 GCA_000404065.3 Pinus taeda
TAATGTTTATAGTCCAAATATTATTAAGAGCTAATAATATTCGACTGTTCTATTTTTTAGCCTGGCAGTCTAAAAATAGACTCCGCCCATATGTCTAAAAATAGAAGTCCATCTATTTTTACCAACATGACCAATCATCCACAAATAACATCCTGCAACTCATAGACCATGATCCATATGTCTAAAAATAGACTTTGTGCCAAAAATAGTCTGCAGGTCCACTTAGTGAAGGCGACTTCTTTTCATTAAGCTCCATCATCTTGTTGCATTTTCAACACTTATGAGGTGAATAACCATGAACTTTAGCCCAAATGAAGACTACCCGATGTTCCTTGATTTTTTGCCATTGACACTCTCTCTACTAATAGCTTTAGGAACCAACCAAGTAACTTCTCCACCCTTCCTACCTGCATGTCATTTCTTGGAACTTGCCTTTCAGTATTCGAGGCAAATGATTGAAATATATTATTCTCTTCATTCGATGCCTCATTAAGTGCTTCATCTTCTTCCATTGATCTATTGTCCACAAAAAATGAACAATTTCATTGTTCAATTATGCTGGTTGTGAAGGCATGTTCTGGATTTATTCATTGGTTATTGAGGCACCATGTTCATTCAAATTAATCATGGCTTCTGCCAGCCATGATGGTGGGTTTAATTGGCTTGGAAATGTCAATTGGTAATTGTTGCTTCCTAGTGCAATATCAACAATGTCATTTTCAACTACATCTTCATTTTCAAATGCATGTTCAACAATGTCATTAACAGTATCAACAAAAAAAGTTCCGTGTGCTTCAGTTGGTAGAGTGACCTCCATGTTACTATCAATTGGTTCATGATTATACTGTGTTTCACATACATGTTCATCATCATCACCATATAAGTGTCCTTGAGAGAGGGAAATCATATTACCAACTACAACCACATCATCCTGTTCATCTACTTCTTCTTGCACTTCAACACATGTTTGTACATGCCATTCTTCTTGACCATCCACATGAAACACCTAGGTACAACCAGTATCATGCATAAGAGAATCATAATTCATTGGCTAGATTCCAGTCGTCCTAAATCCAGCCTTGATATTTGATGGTGTCAAAGCCCTTTTAAACACTTGCAAGCTCAGCTAACTCGAACATTTTCACCTCAACCCCTAGATTATTTTCCATCCATGCAACACCCTTTGACTTGAAATAGTTCTTGAAAGGGCCAAACACACTGACATCAAGGGGTTGCAATATGTGAGTGGTATGAGCGGAAAATGTTAACAAGTCGATGCCCAAATTGTTTGCTTTCTCAATTGTTTGTACAACAATGTGGCTTCCATGGCCATCTAATATCAATAGGTGTTTGTTATTAGGTGAGACGCCACCTGGTATAGATGCAGCAAAGTGACAAAGCTAATTTAAAAAAATTCTTTAGTTATCCATGCATGGGGATGTGCAACCATGCATGCACTTGGTTCAAAATTTTATATATAGTTTTTTAGTTGATTTTTACCTTTGAGTTTATAAAATCAGGGATTGAAGCACCAATTTCATTGACACAATATAGAATAGTTAACCACTTCCTACTCTTAAGGAAAAATATTTGGCACATTTCGACTACCTCTCTTGGAAATTACCTGTGTAACACAATTCCTTCCCGCCTGTAAACCCATTTCATCATAGTTACATATATGGTCTACACCATAAGAATGTTTATCGTATGCACTAGAAAAAGTGTAATAGAACTTACGTACAATTGCAAGGCACAAATTTAATGCTCTGTCTCTATCAAAGCCCTCAGTTGTACGCAATACAAGGTTTCGATGCCTTTTTTAAAACCCAAACCACCATGATTTACTAGGAAACCCATCTTTGAATGGGTTTGGCCTCCCTTGACAAATTTGAGCAACTGTGCATTTGAGTTGTATCAAATTTAGCCCATGTCCTAATTGGGCCATCTCTTTACACCACTCAACCACCTTGGCCTCCTCCTCTTTAGTCATAACTGTAAGAGGACCTCTATGTTTTGTATGAGGGATCCCATTTATCCAATAATGTATTGATGAGGGAGGAATACCATGTTTTTTTTCCAGATGGATGAATTGAATATCCATTAAACTCTATTTGGTTAATTGCAACTAACATGTCTTCCTTTTTCCAACCTCTTATAGCTTTGATATTTTTAGTTGAATTTTCCCCTTGGATTGTGGTTGATGGTGGCTTTATGGCTGATGGTGTGACAACATCAACTTCAGTCGCATGGTCATCCTCAACAATATTGTTGGGAGCATTGTTGACATTCACATCACCTGTCCTATCCTCATCTAATGGAGGGCATCACAACTGGGCACCCTTGGTCACTCTCCTGCCACTTCTCCTTGTACGAGAAACATAACTAACTCTTGCCATAATTGCAACTACTTGCAGAATTATTGCATGAATTTAGTTAAGATTAATATAAAATTATGCTTTCATACAAGCCAATAGTATTTCTGCTTTATTACAAGAAATTATCAATATGTATGCTAGTAGCAACTTAACATATTTTCATACATATGCCTTTTTTTACAATATCGTCGAAAAATAAAATCTATAGAAGGAATTTGTTGTATGTCTTCAAATATATCAACGATTGTTGTTTTGATAACTTGTTTTTACACTTAAAACACCATGACTGTATTTGTACTTGGAAAACTACTGCTAGTGTGTTGAAATTGAACTAGAATTCATTATATGTCTTCAATTATATCAATATATATTTTGGATGGAGACAAGTACGAGTTACATACTCCAACACTCCCCCTTAAGGAATACCTTGTCTTCATCTTCATCCATTGAGATATTCAATGTTTTCTCCTCTAAAACAAAAAAATCCTCACTATGACTTGACAAACCTTCTCAATAGCAAAGTCCACACAAATTTACCTTATTTTTCCACCATCATTTCACTTCCATTGCTACATGACTTCTAGAGTAATTTTCACAAGTTATTCAATTGTCTTCACTTGGGCTTTCCTTACTATGGGCTTCATCACTAAACTATCTTGTGCTTCTTCTTGTACTTGCATAAAACTAAAAATTGATGTCCATATAAAATAAATATCGTCTGCATAGTACACCTTCAACCCTCAAACCTATCTACTGATTAATTCCACATCTTGATGTCACATCCACTCTATACATAATAGGGATAAACACTACATGATTATGTGTGTTACCATGCATATACTTGTAGAATTGGTTGAATAAGGCTTACAAAACATTGTGGAAATCAACTTGTACAACTTGGACAAAAACATTGGGGTATTGAGTACAATCTATCGTTCACCCATTACAAAACATATGCATCATTGCAACAATTTATCTTAGGTACAACAAATATTGAAAATTCTTACAAAGGTTACCAAAAAATAAGCCCATCTCATCTTCACACATCACTTTTGCTTTACCTCTTCAACTAGAGTCTTATTGCTTTGTCATTTACCATTCATCTTTGTCGAAATATTCCTCTTGTTGTACTTCATCACAATTATATCTTCCATTACTTCTTTTTTGTTTTATGTCTTTATCATCTCTTCATAATATCAGGTACTTAATGATTCCTACAAATAAAAAATTTCTATTGTTGGAATGACCAATTTCAACACAAACTCAAATCATGATCACAATTGGCTAGACTAAATGTCACACCAATAACAGCCTCTTTTCTTTCATCTCTTACAACAATGTATTGCAATAACATTATATTTCACTATAACTCACACAAATTACCTTTGACTTCACTTTAATTTGAGATAACTTATTAATACTAACCTTAATTACAACTTTAATAATGACTCAACTCTATTAGGAAGACTTGTACTTCATGTGAATATGTCCATTGATACATCATTCACATGATTTTTACTTATTTTTCACCAAGCCAATTAAAATTAAACATTAAAATGATTATGAATTTTTTAAATCACTTCAATGACATAAGTTTTGAAACCTAGTTTAATATGTTCTTGGCTTGCTTAGATAAATATCCAATTTTCACATGTTGCGCATGAATCAATAATGTAAATATTAAGTGTCCTTTCTTTCATGCTAGCTCTATCAATGCATATACTTGTATCATGGGCCTAGTAGGAAGAATGCAACTCTAGGCCCTCCTATTAGTATCATGCTCACTCCACTAGTTGACCTTATCTAGAGAAGATCTGAAAAAATAGTTTCTATAAATGAGCCACAAATGTAGCTAGTACTCCTCTACAACCATCATTTGGATAATAGATAAATAAACACTGTCATGGGCATTCATTGGCCATATGATATCGTATGCACACATCAATCAATCCTAAAATAACAACTTATTTTCTCTTCTGATGTATTTATCATGGACATTCACTAGCTATAAGATATGAAGTATTCACACTTCAGTCAATCCCAAAATAACAACTTGTCTACTCTTTTGATCTATTTGGGCCCTGTTGCAAGGGAATCAAACTTAGACCCACTCTGATATCATGATACAATGTTAGAATGGAGGAGTAGACATTATTGCACACACTAAAAATAACACGTTGCACTATTCCACACATTACACTATTCCCCGTGTTTTTAGGTGGTATGTTGACATACTATATTATTCCCCTCTTGTGCCTTATTCCCCTCATGTACCTAGATGGTATGTTGAGGGAGTTAGGTTCAAATCTAGTCTAATACCAATAATAGATATTATTACACTAATATATATGTGTGTGTGTATGTGTGTGTGATCCCTATATTAACCAATGTAATAGTACAAATAAAAATACATTAAATTTGTTTTAAGATAAACAAAGTACTGAGTTGAGAAAATATTTCGACCACACACTCATCAAAGAAGCTAGCATTAGGGGAATTTTGTGGTCTAAAATTGACCATTTAAAGAAAATAACAAAATAATAGTTAAAATAATAAAATAAGATTTAATATTTTTTAAAGAAAGAGAAAGGAAACTACTTTTTATTGTATTTTCAGCTTGTCCCCTTTCAGTTTTACTCAAATATCGTGTGTAGAAACTCGTTGGATGTAGAATGCAATTCTGCGTCCAATGATTACCCACTGTGCATACCTTTGAGTAGATCCACATCAAAAAACTTGAAAATACATGAAAAAGATTTGTTGAAACAAAGTTTTTTCATGTATTTTCAACTCTTTTTCATGTGAGTCTACTCAGAAGTATGCATAATGGGTACTCGTTGGATGTGGAATTGAATTCTACATCCAACAGGTGTCTAGACTTGACATTTGAGTAAACCAATAAGGAGATAAATTGAAAATACAATATTAAAAATAAAAAATAAAAAATTTTCTTCTTTTCCCTCCAAAATATTTTCCCATGGGGATAACATCATCTTGAATCCCACTGGTTCTTTTAAAGTTAATTTTGTTAGTACATTTTTTTTGTTTTAAAGCTTATTTTTTATCTCAAAATTCCCCTAATGCTAGTTGGAGAGAATCTCTCACATCCAAGTAGATAACCACATGCTAGAAACTAGGAACAAAGTCGCTAGTTAGATAACCAACTATATCTAACAATGACCATTAATCAAAAAATCAAACAAGATATCACACATAGGTTAATTAGAAGTCACATATTCCAATATGTGCATACTTAAATTCTTCCATGTGAGATGGAATTTAGGAATTGAGTGTAATACCCCCTAATAATAATGAAAATAATATAATATTAAAATATAAGAGAATAAAGAAAAAG
Organism: Pinus taeda; assembly: GCA_000404065.3. Taxonomy (NCBI): domain Eukaryota; kingdom Viridiplantae; phylum Streptophyta; class Pinopsida; order Pinales; family Pinaceae; genus Pinus; species Pinus taeda. Next base: position 5,731 of record APFE031305324.1, read on the forward strand.
AAAAAAATATAGTACAAAAATAAATATAATATAATAATAATAATAAAAAAATAATAATATAATAATAAATGATGAAGAGAATATAATAATAATAAACAAATAAAATAGTAAATAATAAACTGGAGTTCTAAATAACTATATATAAAAGTAAACTATAAAAATAGTAAGAATATGTAAAGTTAACAAAAAGTAAAAAATGATTAAAACAAAAAAGAGTTAAATAGAAATATTAAATTAAGTAAAACTTAAAATAAATAAATAAAAGTTGCATGTTGACACATGGAATGTGTGCATGCGGACCCCTTTCCATTTTTTGGTCTATTTAATGGACGATGAGGAGGGGAAGATGGATCCATTCCTTCATCCATTTTCTTAGAAAAAAAGTGTTCTAAGACAAAGGATTCCCTCGCAATAGTACGTTGATTGATGGCTCAGGGTTAGCTAGTTGTAGAAAGATTATGTGCAGTTGAGCCTACGGTTGGGTGGAGATTCGTCCCCAAAACTTTGTTGTTGTTAGCAGGATTCAAATAACGTTCAACTCCAAATCGCAAGTAAGTAATATCCTCGTTACAGGTTAGTCATCTACTTATGTTTTCGAAAATTCTATGTTAATTAGATGAATAAGTGTATGTTGATAATGCTTACATAAATTAGTATAATTAGTTGCATATTGAATTTTGGGTTGTTACATATCGTATTACATCAAGTTTCAACCCTAGGGACCTATGGGCATTTTAATGTAAAAAAAACTTCGATTATTTCAAGAATTTCCAATTACTAGTTCCATAGGAGAATACTCCCCAGAGTTTTATCATCAATCGCCGACTTCAAAATTCTTTCAATTGCTTCAAATTTTCTATGTGGCCTCCAGGTAAAAGTTTGAGAGAAACTCTTTATTAGATTTATCAATAATTTTGATTCTAATAAAATTTAGATAAATCCAATTTCAAGTTATGGCCACTATTTTATTACCGTTATATAAATAGAGCTTAAATACCTTTTAGATATTTACAATGGACTATATATTCGCTTAAAAAAAAGTATTAAGACCAAGATAAATAAATAATAAAAAGAGAAGTAACATTCTAAGTTTGTGTGTCCAACACAAAGCAATACACAGTTTAGGTTTTGCGAGGTGAGAAATTTTTTATTTTTTCCTTGTAACCTTGTTAGAAACTCCTCTTTACACCAAAAACATCTCAAGAATAATTGCAATTTGTGGATGAAGAAATTGTATGTCTCTTCTAAATGTATCTATCAAATAAGTCAATTTGATTTGAATACAATGTTTCAATTACTCACAATTTAACTGGTCTTCGCTTCTGGTGTGAGTCATCCATAAGGTTCTCATAAATACTACCAATCGTGGTTCTATTATCCTAGATTGCCAATAAAGAACACTACCTCATATCGACCCACACAACAGGCCACACAACTTGCATTTTCGCAACTCGTTTTTTCCCTCTCAAATCTAATTGAACATGAGGGATTTTTTTTATTTGGGTTTTGTGGTAGGATGAAACAGAGATGATAGTGCTCTTGTCGGCGCTCTCGAATTTATATAAACTTCATACACCAGTGAATGTTTGAATTTCAAAGTTGCAAAGCTTTGTTGGGTGTGTGTTATATTCTTTCCATGACTAGTCGCACGCGCATTAGGTGGGCGGACCTACCTATGGTTTTGTGCATGGGTTTTGCACTTGGTTTTGGGCATGATGGTTTTCTGCCCATAATATTTTGTAGATCCAGTCAAGGGAACTACAGTTATGTTCTAATCCAGGGTTAATGGATTGGGGTTTATGAATGCTTTGGCATGTATATATATGTATTGTAACATTGAAAGGAACATAATGAAATATCAATTTGGTAGTCCCGGTTTTGGGATCCAAGGGAAAATTTCTACGTGTTTTTTGTATATTATCATTATTGTTTATTTTCTGTTTTTAGAATTCATCTACAGGTAATTTTTGTACAGGGTTAAAACCTACATTTGGTATCAGAGTTACTTCGGCTTCAAGGGGACGTCTTTGCTGCTAAGAAGTCTTTCTCAGGCTTATGGTAGACCTTGTTCAGTGAGAGATCTGCGGGATCAATTCTTGTGGTAGACCTTGTTTAGTGGGAGATCTGTGGGATCGATTATTGTGGTAGACCTTGTTCAATGGAAGATCTGTGGGACCGATTCTTGTGGTGAAAGAAGATGGTGATCAGTGGAAAGATAGAGATCGAGAAATTTAATGGTTAGAGTTTTGAGTTGTGGAAACTCAAGATGGAGGATCTACTGGTGGATAAAAATTAGTGGATTGTGGTTGATCCAAGTACTAAACCAACGGCAATGTTAGATGAAAACTGGGTGAACTTGGATCGAAAAAAAAAGATATCACAATACAATCGTGTATCTCAGTATTGTTGAATGTATCAAGGGAAGCTACGGCGAAGCCTTTGTGGGACAAGTTAGGGACTTTGTTCCAATCTAAGTCTTTAGCGAACAAATTGTTCCTATAGAAAAATTTGTATAACCCTAGGATGAAGGATGGAGACTCAGTGACAGAGCATCTGAATATCTTTAATATTATGGTAATCCAGTTGTTATCTGTTGATATTAAAATTTCATATGAAGATAAGTGCATCAGTTTGTTGTGTTCTTTATCATATTTGTGGAATAGTCAAGTTGTTGCAATAGGTAGAAATACAACTACCTTGAAGTTTGATGAAATAGTCTCATCCTTGCTTTTGGAGGAGATGAAATGGAAAAATATGGAGGGCCAAAATGGAGATTCCTTGTTTGTACAAGGATGGTCACATAATAGAAACAATAATATGTCTTCGAGTGAGAGATTTAAATCTAGAGGGAGATCTAAATCTCTAGGAAAACTTGTAAAGGTGTGTTGGAAATACGGAAAGGAATGGAACTTCAAAAAGGATTGTAGATCTAAAGCTCTTGAGAAAGGAAAGGAACCTAGTGATGCTCCTGATACAGAGACAAAAACCACCTCAGATGAAGGTGGGGGTGTGTACTTGGCTTCTTCTTCAAATACACATGTATATCATGACGCATGGTTGATTGATTCGGGTGCATCTTTTTACTTCACTCCCCATAGAGAGTGGTTCTATGTGTATGAGAAATATGATGGTGGTGATGTATTCTTAGGGAGGAAGGCTAGAATCATCGGACACGGAAAACTCAAGATGAAGTTGTAAAGTGGAAGGCTTAGAACACTTCCAGGTGTTCTTCACATTCCTGCTTTGGCCAGAAATCTGATTTTTGTAAGAAAAATGGATGATGGATGTGTAAAAACAATGTTCAAGAAAGATACCTACAAGATGGTTCGAGGAGCATTGGTATTGATGCGGGGATTTCGGATTGGAACTTTGTACAAGCTTCTGGTTAGTATTTTTATTGATGGATGCAACAGTTTTGTGGTTCTTAAAAGTGGAGTAGAAAATCTAGTGGTCACTGGAGAAAATACCATGTTATGGCATCAAAGGCGGTGAGTTGCCCCTCTAGTGCTAAGAGGGCGAAATGGATATTAGAGCTTGTGCAAAATGATGTGTATGGACCTGTGTCGATTCCATCACTAGGTAAGTCTATGTATTATGTATCATTTATAGATGACTTCTCAAGGAATACATGGATATATTTCCTCATAAATAAATCTGAAGTCTTTGACAGGTTTAAAGAACTTAGAACAAAGAAGAAGATAAAGGTGTTGAGGATAAATAATGGTGGAGAGTTTTGCAAAAATGAATTTGAAAACTTTGTAATAAATATGGTATAGCACGGCATAAGACTACTCCATAACACCTCAGCAAAATGGAGTTGCAGAAAGAATGAATAGGACGTTGATGAAAATGACAAGAAGCATGCTCAGTGGTGTCAGGTTAGGAAATGAATTATGGACAAAGACGGTGGAGACTGCATGTTATGTGGTCAACAGATCACCTTCATCAATGTTGAAGGATAAGACTCCACAAGAGGTATGGACTGGTAAGAAACTCTCTCTTTCACATCTTAGGGTATTTGGATGTGATGCATATGTACATGTTCCAAAGGAGAAAATAACCAAGTTGGATAGTAAATCTAAAAGGTGCATCTTTATTGGGTATAAGGATGGTTTAAAAGGTTATAAGCTTTGGAAACCAAAAACAAGGAAGGTTTTGTACAACCGCAATGCGGTGCTTAGAGAGGTGAAAGATGTTATTAAACATGAAGTCCTACCAAAGGAACCTGAGAAGATAGAGTTTGAGTTAAAGGACAATGAATCAGACTCTACAATAGAAGAGGAATCAAAAGATGAAAAGCCACAAACTCCAACTGTGAGAAGATCAGTTCGAGAAAGAAGGAAGCCAAAAAGGTATAGTTCAGCTGCTTTCTATTCAAATCTTGCTTTATGTATTACTGATGATGATCCCAGAATTGTCATGGAAGCAGTAGATTCAGAGGATGGAAAACTCTGGAAAGAGGCCATGGTTGATGAAATGGCATCTTTGGAAAAAAATGAGACTTGGGATCTGGTGGATTTGTCGGCTGGAAGGAAAAATATTGGAAGAAAATGAGTGTTTGATAAGAAGATGAATGCAGAAGGAAAGGTGGAGAAATACAAAGCTCGGTTGGTAGCAAAAGGTTGTTCCAAGGTGTCGGGAATTGATTTTGGTGATATTTTATCTCCTATTTCCAAGGTAGCTTATAATAGATTACTTTTATTTGTTGCTCGTGCTTTTTATTTTGAGGTAGAATAGATGGATGTGAAGACAGTCTTTCTTCACAGAGATCTAGAAGAAGAGATCTACATAAAGCAACTTGAAGGCTTTGCGGTGAAGGGAAAGAAAGAACTGGTATGCAGGTTAAAAAAGTATTTGTATGGGTTAAAACTGTCAACAAGGATGTGGTATCAGAAATTTGATACATATATACGAGGACTTGGCTTCACCAGAAGCAAAGCGGATCATTGTGTGTATTTTAAATTAATTGGTGATTGTGTTATTTATTTGGTCTTGTATGTGGATGATATGTTGCTGATTGGAAATGACAAAGAAATTACCTAAGATTGAAGACCCAATTGTCTTCAAAATTCAACATGAAGGATCTTGGTGTTGCAAACTATATTTTGGGCATGGAAATTAAACGAGATCGGGTAAAGAGGAAGCTCTGGTTGAACCAGAGGAAGTATATGAAGAAAATAGTGCAAAGGTTTAACATGTAGGATAGTAAATCGGTGAAGGTTCTTATTCTTGTAGGTGTAAAGTTATATGTTGAACAGTGTCCCAAGGCACAAGAAGGGGAAGAGCACATGTCCCTTGTTCCATACGCAAGTGCGGTCGATAGCCTGATGTATGCAATGGTCTATACTAAACTAGATTTTGCACATGCAGTAGGAGTATTGAGCAGGTTTATGTCAAAACCAGGGAAGGAGCATTGGACAGTAGTGAAGTGGGTTTTTAGGTATTTTTGTGCCACTAGTGATTATGGTTTGTGCTACCAAAGAAGACCAGTGTTGGATAGATTTTTGGACATCTGTGGCTCTGTTGATGCAGACTAAGCTGGAGATCTAGATTAGAGAAGATATACAAGTGGGTATGTGGTTAGCCTATTTGGAGTACAATGAGTTGGATGAGAAAGAGAGTATGTAATGGCACTTTCAACTACAGAGGTTGAATACATGGAAGCCATTGATGCAAGGAAGGAAGCAGATTGGTTGCAAATATTGTGTTCAAGTATGGGGTTAGTACAACGAGCTATAAGGATAGACTGTGGCAACCAAAGTGAAATTTTCTTTTCAAAGAACCCTGTAGTATCATTCAAAAACAAAGCACATTGATGTTCAATATCAATTTGTGAGAGATATGGTTGAGGACAAAAAGGATGGTGCTGGTAAAGGTGGACATTTTGAAGAATGTTGCAGATGCATTGACAAAGTGTGTGAGCACTAAGAAGTTTTCTTGGTGTAGAGAAACAATGGGTGTTGCAGGGTTTGACCAATGACTAAGCTCTCATGTGGCCCCATGTGTGGAAAAGAAAACAAGAAGTGGGAGAATGTTGGGTTTATTTTATATTCTTTCCTTGACTAGTCGCACGCGCATTAGGTGGGTGGACCTACCTATGGTTTTGTGCATGAGTTTTGCACATGGTTTTGGGCATGACGGTTTTCTTCTCGTAGTATTTTGTAGATCCAGTCAAAAGAACTATAGTTATGTTTTAATCGAGGGTTAATGGATTAGGGTTTATGAATGCTTCGGTATGTATATATATGTATTGTAACATTGAAAGGAACATAATGAAAAAGTAATATGATAGTTACAATTTTGGGATCCAAAGGAAATATGCCAATTATATATTTTTCATGAAATTCACGGATTGTGATCTAGATACCCTCTTTGTTATTCCAAATATCATTAGTAAATCTTTTCAAAAGTAATATTAAAATATGATTTAACTTCTTAGTCTCATAAATATTAAATAGTTAATATGGAAATAATACAAGTGAATTTTATTAGTTTAAATTTAAAAATTATAAAATTTTCAAGGTATGAAATTTGAAATTCTAAAGGTGTTAGAGAACTCAAAGTTGACTCACAACTATTAATTTATCTCTCAAACTGCTTAAAATTTTAGATAGACACAGTCTAAATTTTAGATGCCCCACGATGTGAGATAAATTAAACTATAGTATTAGCCTAAAATATCGCCACTGAAGACCACTCCACGTGTTCCAACCCACAGACTACCATGGAGTCGTGCATTCCTGAAGTTTTGATTTTTAAATAAACACTTAATATTATATTCTAAATATAGAATGTGAAGTTAAAAAAGGGGCCATTATACATATTGTTACTAAAGTGAAAAGTGAAATATCGCCACTGAAGACCACTCCACGTGTTCCAACCCACAGACTACCATGGAGTCGTGCATTCCTGAAGTTTTGATTTTTAAATAAACATTTAATATTATATTCTAAATATAGAATGTGAAGTTAAAAAAGGGGCCATTATACATATTGTTACTAAAGTGAAAAGTGAAAAGTTAAGAAAAATGGTTATGTAATGAAGTTTGAAAACTGATTTTTCTTTTTTTAATTTGAATTGTTGTTAAATAGTTATAATTATATAATATATCATTAATAAAG
>APFE031305329.1:0-12862 GCA_000404065.3 Pinus taeda
TGACATGCAAAGAAGGATCAATCAAATAATATGTTTGCAGCAAACTAGAGACCAAGTTTATAGCAGAGTACAAATTCTCCAAGAAAAGTTAAAGAAAGCTTTTGATAGAAGGACTAAGGCTAAATATTTCAGCATAGGTGACAAATTCCTCAAGTGGGATTCAAGAAGGGAAGATAAAGGAAAACATGGAAAATTTGATTCTCTTTGGAGAGGACCATTTATTATCCAAGCAGTGCAAGGAAACAACACTTACTTCCTAAAAAATATGGATGAAACTGACTTAAATGAAGGTCCTGTGAATGGCAGGATGTTGAAACACTATTTTGACTACTTTCCATGTATATAGCAGGGTCTTTCCTCCTACACATAATTAGTTGTATATATTTTCTGTCGGCATACAAATAGTTCAGTTTAAAAAGTTGCTATAAATAAGCAAAAAAAGGGCTTTATATTCCAGAAGTTCCACAGAGGTGACAACCTCCAGTTTTGAAGTACAAAGAGAAAGTTTTCAAGCTTTGGTAGAAGAAGTCAAGGGCCAAGGAATTTTTACCTGTTGTTCTTGGTCTTTCAAAAAGAAAAACCATCCCCAAGTGGAACCACTGTTAGCTACCTATACCAATAGGTTTCATTTTTCATGATTGGCAGGGGAAGTGCCAATATGATCTACTTTGGTGATACGAAGATCTCATATTCTTGTGGAAGAAATATACTTACATTTGGTTGATGCTGCCCTACTTCTGAATGGGTGATCCAACATCCTAAGCTGGGTCATGCCATGTTTTCAATTTTTTTGTAGATTAGAGAAAGAAATCTGTCCAAACAGCTCAATCGTGGCAGGTAAAGTAGATAGATAGAGAATGAAGGTTCCCAACTGCTTAATCTGGGGCCTTGAAAGCAATAAGGGTAGTTTTAGATATAAAATCAAAAGAAAAAGCCAAAGGAAAAGAAAAGGCATAAAAGGGTTTGCAAGTCTAAGTGTACACTCGTTGGAGTAACAAAAAATGCTAGGCAATAGAGTGGGTAGGTAGATGGGGTTGCAGAAAGCATGGTTTATGGAATATCACTGGCCTAAGAAAAGTTAAAACATGGTGCCAATGCAGATTTCCTATTTCAGCAGTCTTACAACAACTTAATAAAGCATGTCTAACTTCCAGATTACCCCCCATCACATCCATGGCTAACATCCCTATGCCACCCATGTTCATGAAAGAAGTCAAAGTCTTTTGTTGGTTCTAGTTTCTTTAAGAGCCACATTTCTTGTGTAAAAATTGTTTTCAGTTTGATCTACTTCCTAAAAACTAAGTTGATTTCATATAACAGCTTAGTAATTTACCCCGCTCAGCCACCTCTTTTCACTCTTATTAACTACTAATCTATCACTATTTAACTCCTTATACGCCCTATTCCCCCTATTACTATGTAAAATTTGGCAAAAAACCCAAAATATCTATATATCCCCTTCCCCGAGCGTTATAGCTCTATGTATGGTTTTGAATGTTTTCAAATGCTAAAACATTGAGCGTGACCCAAATAGCGCTGAAAAATTAATCTTGGGATTTGCTCGAATTAATAACCAAAACCGGCTTTGTAAATAAACCTTGCAAAAACCCATAAAAACCCACTTTTTATAATGTTCCGTCGGGCACGCATTTCAGAGAATAATCATATTTTATTCATTCGCGCATTCCATATTGCCCTTGTACCTCATTGACCTGTCAACCGTCGGATCTGGGCTTTCCCATCCGACGACCCACATCCATATCGGAGGGGTGTCGATCACCGAAACTTACCGCCCGAGAAACTGTCAGAGGGTGACGTCAGGCCTCTGCCACGCATCACCCCCATATTCTCTCAGGCCACCCTCTGACAATACCGTGACTGTATCCAGAGCGGTCCGAGAAAAACCATTTACCACTTGTGCTTTACCACCTGCCCACGTCGCTGCTATGTCATGCCCACGTCAGTTCGACTCGGCGCCCTGTCAGCACCCCCGCCCGCCAGTGCTCTGACATGTCCGCCACCTATGAAATCCCCGTGGACCACTCACAGGCTACCACGTCACTCGATGACGTCATGCTGATGTCACCCGACCCTGACCCCACCTGATGACGTCATGCTGACGTCATCCAAAAAACGTGCCAATAACCCAAAAAGTCTATGTTTTAGCCAAAATTCCGTGTTTTTTCTCACTTTTGCCAAAAAGACTATTGCTCACCTCTGCATGCAAATTACGACCATCTGTTGCCAACCTGCAGAAATCGACCTGAAGACCGTCGGCGCCTTCAACCCACCTGCATTTGTGACTACTTCCGGCAATTCACCAGGTATTTATCCAAAGCATCCCCTCTACGCTTGGTTGTGTCCATAATTCTCCAAAACTGAATTAAAAGAGTGAGGAACCTTGTAATTACCAGCAAATCCCTGGTGACCAGCATTCCTTTTCAGTTGTAGGCTCGAAATTCACCTGCTGAGCCCACATTTAGTCACATTTTCCCAAATTCATAGTCAGTCCGCGCATTCGTGGACTTAAAACCTGAGCTGCACTAATTCACCGGGAAAACAGTGCTACTAGTCCCTGCAATTTGCTCAATTAACTCTCTTTTGAGCATTTTACACTATTATCACCACAGTTTACCCCATTTTCCCTTACAATTTGCCTTACTTCTACAAAAATACCCCTCTGTGTTGTTCTGCCCACTGAAACCAGTTCTAGTACAAGTCATAAGTACTACTTAACCATGGAAACACCAGTAGCCCTGAATATTCAACCTCTAAATGCCCCACACAGGGAGCTAGAGTGGAAGGCCCTGGGTGATAGAGACTACCAGATGCTAGACTCAACTGCCATGACTTCCAAATTTAATATTCACCTGCAGAATGAGTTAAAAGCCCAATATCTTAGTGGAGCTGATATCTTAGGGATTTTGGACTCCAACCTACCCATTTACAATCTCCCTCAAGTCAATGTCCTCCCAGACTTGATAAATCAATGCCGTTCCAGTTATGATCCATGTCAAAGAGCTGTTCTCAGCCCCTCAGGCTCAGTATTGTTCCATATCACCCTTGAGGCCATTAATGAGATGCTACACTTTCACAATGCAAAGCCCCTAACCCTTCTCTCCATCAATGACTTGCTAAAGAAAGGGGGCAAGCTGTCCAGTGCTCAGATCATCAAGATTAATAAGTTATTTGTTCAGCCAAAATTTGAAGCTCTGAGTAGAACCCTTCCTATAGCATACCAATATCTCAATGAGCTAGGCAAAATGCTTGTGGATTTGATCAGTTACATCCTGGGTTATGGGACATATGAGGATGTTGATGAAACCATTATGGCCATGCTATCCATATTCTCCCCTGGAATGCCTCGTGCTGTGCACTATGATTTTGCTACATATATTGCCAATAAGATTCATGAACAATTGATCAATCTAGAAAGGGAAAAGGTGTTTAAATACACTAGGTACATCTATCACTTGTTCTTATTTTATCAGCCCGATGCTTTCCCTTGTTCCTCTCAAGAAGCTAATGGCCCAGGGAAACCAGAGGTCTGTAGTGGTTTATGGTCTCAGCTTTCATCATGTATCTTATTCACCTACACCTACTGTGGAATTCATAGACCTTTTATTCCATTCAGCTATGACCTTGTACTTGGTGACCCTCCTCCCAGAATTGACATGAGATGAAAAGGAATTCCTTCACCTCTCAAAGCCTACAGCATGGTGATTGGTGCTTTTACCAACACCATACAGGTAATCAGAATATATGGTTGTGAGTTGAACCCTTATAGGCTGCCAAGATATGTCCCTATGAGACTTTTTGCCTTAGAGTATTTTAGGCAGTTTGGAAATGCAGACTTTGTCCATTTCCAAAGTAAAATACAAGAAGGTGCAACTAAAAGTAAGGAACCAGCTAGGCCCATTTCTATACAACAAAAGGAAGGAAGGATGGAAGGAAGCAGATTTGATCCTAGAGGCCCTCAAACTGCAAACCAGTTTCCAATGGGTACCTTATGACCCTAATCATTTCATTTCCCTCAGGAGGGTAAAATACAAATTGGGTGGCTATGCTCACATGAGACTGCCTCATATTGAGAAATATGTCAATTCATTAAGCTGGAAAGAGGGCACTCTAGAAGAGCCAATGACTAAAGAGCAAATGCTACAAAGAGAAGCAAAAAATATTGAGAAAGACGCTGACTTGGAAACTTGTGGGCAGGTTTCCTCTTCCTATCAAAGGCAACTTGGAGCAGCTGCCTCATCCTCTACAGCCCAGCAGCAAGCAACCAGAACTGTTCAACAAGAATCAAGCAAGGATAAAGGGAAGCAGATGGAGTGGGAATAGCCACCTCCTATAGCAGAACAGCAAGCAGAAAAGCAAGTAGAACAACAAGAAAAAGGGCAAAAAGAGGGGAAGCCAATACAGCAAGAACAAACAGCTGAAGCCCGAATATCCACTGAGCAACAGGCTCAAGAGAATGTGCCTCCTAGGCAAGAAAAGATAGTGGAGGCCTCAGTGCTGCAAACTCCATAGAAAGAAGAAAAGGGAAAGAAGAGGGATAGAGAGCAGGAGACTCCCCTCACCACATCCACAAATCAAGGGGAGAAAAGGCAGAGAATGAATCCCCTCTCCGAGGAAGAAATGCTTATTGGGCAATCATTGGGCATGGGACCACCGAGCATGGAGGCATCTGCCAAGTCCTTTCAGCATGAACAAGAAAGAACCCTTGGAGGAGAGGTCAGCTCCTCAAGTCAGCGAAGGAGAGCTGAGACAGGCATCAAGCAACAATTCATCGACATTGAAAGGAGAAATGAGCCACTCAAGCTCCAGATCTACAACCAGTTGCTTAAGATGGCCCCTACCAATCAGCAGAGGCTTATGTTAGCCTACGACATAACAGAAGGGAAAATGACCATGAGTCATTTCATGCCAACCATGCTGTAGCCACAGTCAGCTGCAGACTATATAAGAACCAACCTTGAGGTTCTTGCCAAGGACATCCACCCTATGGACCAAATAGAACTTCACAAGCAAACGGGTGAGATGGTATATTCAACACTGGCATATAAAACCTTATTAGCAAATCGGTTGGAAAACAGCCTGAACAATACAACTGCGCAACTTGAGTTGGAGAAGGCATCCTCTCAGGCCAAAGACAACAGGATCAGGTCTTTGGAGGATATAATCATAGAGCTTGGGCATCACCCAAAGGATCCAAAAGCTATACAAACACTGCTGAAAATAAGAGATGCAGACCTTGCAGCTCTAAGAAAGATGATTAAAATCCCAGAAACCCTTCACCCTCAAACAGAAGAGGTTGCCCAGCAAAGACAGGACCAAGATGTAGCAACATTGCTGGTAGCACTGCACAAGCAGCGAGTGCAAACACAAGGGAAGCTGGAAGAGACAGAGGCTGCACTGCAGGCAGCCCTACAACAGAAAGAAGGAGGTCAAACTTCTCAGCCCCCTCCAGAGATCATAAACCTTGAGGAGCCCCCACAAACTTTTGCTCCTCCCATAGGGCAGACAGCTCCATCAACATCAACACCAGCACCAACCTCAGAGCAGGCTCTGAGCCTTGATATGCAGAAGTTGATGAGTGAAATCAAGATCCTAGAAGCCCAGATGACAGAGCTAAATGAAGCCAAGGAGAATTTAGCTAAGCTAAATGAAAAATATGACAAATCCAAGCAGAATGTAGCTAAAAAAGGGAGAGAAATAAAAGCTCTCAAAGAGAAGATAAAGGAGCTGGAGAAAGAGCTCACCCTTGACAAAGTGGTGGCTGAGGTCAAGACAGTTTTGTGGGCCAACATTGGCCAATCAATAACAGATCAGTGGCAGTATATTGAGACTATCCATGAGCAAATGGAGCTCATTGGCAAAGCACAGAAGGAAGTAAATAGAGCAAGGGCATCTCTAGGCAGTATGCCTGAGATAGCCAACAAAATGATCAACGTTCTTAATAACTGCACAGGTCCTCAGCTGGCAGCAATAGGAATCTCCAACAAAACTGAAACCATCCAACTAATAAAGAGGGTCCTCACATTGAAAAGCCTGGTACAAACATTGGATAGAAGAAGCCAGGACATGCAAACAGAAGTCAACAGATTCATGGATAAGTTTGCAGCATTACAGGGCAGAGGTCTTCCTGGCTTGCTGAACAGCGCAGGGAGACTACTATCACATGAGAATTATGCAAAAAGGGTGAACACATTTTCCACCAATCAGATCACTCAAGGATCAAGTACTTCAGAGGTAACAGGGCTAGCATCTGGGCAAAGTCTCTATGACAAAGTAGAGAACTTATTTTTTATTATGAATGAGATCAGACATTTGTTTGAAGTGCCTCCAAACTTCTACAAAAACACAGAGGCAGATAAAACCTTAGATGCAATTTTGAGAAATCAATTGCCTACATAAGAGTGGTGGACCAGAATGATACAGTTGCTGTTGTAAACAGGAGGCTTCCATCAAAGTTTTTTCATCAAAAAACATAAGTCATCATGTTTAGAAAATGTATTGCATACACTATGACTGGAGAAGAGTGGAATGAGCCAACTCAGCAGGAAGATTCGGCCACTAAAAGCAACACTGACAGCTACAGGTAATAGGGCCGAGAGAGCTACAGCATGACAAAGCATAAAGAGACATCATTTAGCATTAATGCAGAACGCTCAACCGACTCAGTTGCCTCCAAAGGTCAAGAAGATTTCTGACAGAATTAAAGACTATTTATTTTATATTTAGGGCAGCAATAACTTCCTTATCTACTATTTTGTAAAGTTGGTGATCTTATTTAATTTATCAAGTGACTCAGCGGTTCAGATATTTTGTAAAAACCGATTGTATATATTCCCCCTCGCATAAGCTTGCAGGGGTTGTTGTTTCTTGTTAAAAAGGAGAACTTGACTGTAATTTCTGGAAGAATAATATAAACAAAGCTTGGAGTTTACAGGAATTGGGTCTTACTGATGCATGCTCTCTTGGAACAATTAAATGCTACAGGATTCTAGTGCCATGGCTTAATATAATAATTGTTCTCTATCTCTGTTAATGTTTTATTATTTGTTTAACTCGCATCTCTCATATGTTGTTCTAAAACTAGGAAGAAAGAAAAAGAATAGCTCAGGATTTGTCCATGGAGACACCCTGATCTCAATCTGTCTTTACTATAAATGTTTTCTATGACTTCAGCTGTTTAATTGGAATTCTTAACTACTCCAATAAACCCTGAATATTTCACAGTTACTATTTAGTAATTCATGTATGCTACTAAGTAGAAATTGTTGTTCAAATTGTTATCACACTGTTCGTAATTCCATTTCCCACTGTTTCACTCACTAATCAGAATTTATATTAAGAATAGCCATCTAGCCTTGCAGTAAAACTTTCTCCATCACAGGCACCAAGACTGTCTCAGATTTATGACTCCATATGCCCAATGGACTAGCATCTTTCACACATTTCATGCCCTTCTCACAACAACAGTTCACAACCAAAGTCTCAAACAAAAAACCTGAAACTTATAACTAGCCTAAAATCTTCACAAAACAGAGCTAAAACTTAAAGAGAGAGCCCTCTCTAATTATAGGTAGGCTAGGACCTATACTCCAAAGCTTGGTTAGTGGTTACCCCGGCCGTATTCCCTTGGGAATCATAGGGAACAACCTGGGTGTTAACAAGAAGATCAGTTCAAATAGGCAGACAAACATCCAAAGAATTTGATGGAACAAATGAAGATGATGAAGATAGCAAATCACTTTCAAAAACCTCTACCAAAAATCTATTTTCCTTTAAGCGTTATTTAAGGGATCTGTTTAAATACCCTCAACACTCTGCACAATAGATTCAATTGTTTTCTTCTATTTAAGCTTACTTGTTGTATCAAATAAGGGTCCCGAGTTTTATGAAGAAAGGCCAAAAAGATCACACTATTTTTCTTTCATACTTTTCTCAATAGAACGATTGGAACATTGTTTTTTCGAATTTTCATAAATAATTTTGATAAGTTGCACTATTGTACTCCCGGAATCATATTTGTGAGAAGGATTAAACTGCTTCTATTTATTTTATGAGTTGAGTGAAGTGCATCTGGTATTTCTATCATTGTACCTCTATTTTTTTTGTATGTAAATAGTAAATTTATCTTTTCAAGTTTCTTATTACTTGATATTTAAAGAATAATGTTAGATGTATTCACTACTGATCATGTTGCCATTGATATTTTTATACATGTCAAGAAATTTTCTTTGATATTGTAAATGTGATATGAGTTTACAAATTGTTTTCATTAACTATTTAATAAAAATAATCATCTTGAAATAGTTTCATTTCCATTGCTTTTTGAGCAATCTATATTGTCATTTACTAAGTAAAATCAGTATAGATCACATCTAGAAAAAATTAAACAATCCCGGGTTATAGAGTAGATTAATGAATTTATTTTCCATTTAATTCATTACTAAAAATCCATATATTTCACTTCATTATAATATTTACACATCCATTAAATAAAATTTCATTGGGAAATTGGTCCCATTAATCGATTCAAAGCCACTACTTAAATGGAAAAGGAGTTGACTTAAGGTTTGGACTAGGTGGTTTTCCCCCTGTGTTGAAGCATCAATTTTTGAGGCTATCAACACTTTTTGGTGCTAGGAGGGCCTACAGACTATCAATGTCAAGTAATTCCAATCCAAAAACAAAAGTCCATTCTAAGACTCATTCTCCCTCCAAATCACCTGCAACTTCCAAATCCCATCCAAAATCTCCTACTTTTATATTAGGAGTTGTACAATCACCTCCCAAGTCTCCTAGAATACTTCTTGAGGTAATCCATATGGATTATAGTTGAGAATAAACAAAAATTACATCTTTGATAAAAAAATTGGAAGACGTCTCCATTTCAGTGGCAAATCCCGAATCATCCATAGATTCTGAAGGAAGAATAACTTCTATTTTTCAAGGAACTAGTATTTTAATTGGGTCCCAAAGTGAAAAACTTGGCATATTTCCATTTGAATTTTCACTTCAATCCTATTGAAAATAAATTGCTACATCAGATTCCCAAACATCTACTAGTGAGATTACCTCATTCTCTCATTCACCAACATCTCCATTTCTTCCTTTTTCATTTCCTTTCTCTCTACCATTCACTTCATCTATTTCTATTTCCTCTATAAGAATAACTAGTGTTGCCTCAAGCAGTACTATCACAACTACTAGTTCTTCTTTCATTACATCCACCTCCCCAACTGTTATAATGGCAGTTAGACCATGGTCCAATCCAGGAGCTATTCAAATGCCAACACCACTTCATCCTCTACCAAAAAATCCTGAAAGATGGCTTCCCAAATTCAATCCTAATGATGGGTTATCTGCTGAAGAGCATCTTCATCATTTTATGTTAGCCATCAATATCAATGAGGTAGATGAATATGACGTTGTTGTTATATTATTCCCATACACTCTTAGAAGATCAGCAGGGTCTTGGTACATTTCATTACCAACCAATTCCATTACTAGTTGGGATATTTTTGAAGAACAAATTGACTAAATTTGGTGATGATTGCTCGACCACATCTCTTATCAATGACCTTTCCAATTGAAAAACAAATTCGAGGGAAAACATAAAAGATTTCAATTCCAGATTTAATAAATTGTTAAATAAAATCCCAGCTACTTCTAGACCCGGTGTCGATGTACAAATTGAATAGTATATTTCATCTGTTCATTCTAATATAGGAGTTTTTGTAGATAGAGCTAATAAAAATAACTTCGTAGATAACATGAAAGAAGCTGTGTCTGTAGAGAAAGGGATATATGCACTAGAAAAAAGACCAGGAAGACAAAATTAAAAAGAGTTACATTTAAGGATGAAGCTAGAAAGAAAACACCTAAATATCCCTTTGATCTTGAATTCTTACAACAAATCCTTAAACTTTATCTAAAGATATAAAAAAAAAGGAGTTGAATCCTCTTCAAAAAAACCTTTTAGACCATTCAATATAAATCATTCACCTAATCCATAACCTCCAAACATGGTCTCTAATGTAGAAACTGATGATGAAAACAAGGAAGAAGAAACATTTTCCGCTAATGAATTCCAAGATGAACAAATAGATGAGTTAATGGAATGTCAGATTTTATTCTTCCAATTTCTGATAGTGAAAATGAATATGAGGCATTACCTATTAGCATAAGAAGTAAAGGCCTAGTTGATCCTATACAACCAATTTAAAAACATAAACCTTCAACTTCCACTACTAAATATAATTTTGTTGTTAAAAAATCCACTTTCGCTTCTCCCCAAGTAATTCCATCTTCATCCAATTGTCCATCTTCACCCAGAACCTTAGTAGTTTCATATACTATTGAGTAAAATAGAGTTGAGGATATGAAGAAAATAAAACCAAACATTTCCCTTCGTTAAATCATTAAACTCAAACAACGACATAAATTTTTACTAAAATAATTGAATGCGGTACCTTCTTCTCCTCTTCGTACTACTATGGTATTCAAAGCTTCTAACAGAAAGGGTAAACCTCCTGTTCATCCATTATTTGATTCCTCTGATGCTATTCTACTAGGTGACAAGTCTAACTCACATACTCCTCCTTTTCTTTTGACTTTTGAAATATTTAATAAAAATGTACATAATTCCTTGGTAGATTCATGGGCTTCCTCCAATATCATGCCATATTCATTTTGTCTGAAATTAAACATGACAACCCAAAAAAATCGAGTTCACAATGTGTAACTTGATAGGACAAAAGTCAAGTTCATAGGAGAAATGAATTTAGTTCTTATTAGATTATCTTCGAATCCTGATGTTTTCCAAATAATCGATATACTTATTGTTGACATTCGAGATTTCTATGGTTTAATTCTTATTATAGATTGGTTAGAAAAAACACACGGTTATTTTTCCACTAATTGGTCTCATTTATGGCTCTCATTTAGTGGAAAACTGAATCAAATTAGAGTCAACCGAGAAAAACATATGAAATATTTGTAACAAATTTTGAAGGTGAAAATGAGGGAGTATCATTTAATAATAACATTCTTGGAAAATACTCTACTGAACCACTTTTTGATAATTTTAAAGCAGAAACGTCACTATTTCTAATTAATTCTGTAACTTCTCAAATTCAAAAATTTTCACAGACAGACTTTTCCAAATTTGTAAATATGCTAGAAAAACCATTAGTTGATTCTTTATTCTGGACATTGTATTTTGATGGGTCGAAATCAAGCCATGGTGTAGGAGCATGTTGCATATTGATTAATCCTGAAGGTGTGAAAACAATGTTGACTTGCAAATTGAAATTTGAACACACAAATAATATTGCAGAATATGAGGCATTATTCCAAGGTATGTACAAAGCAATTAGCCTTGACGTTAATACCTTCAAGGTTATGGAGATTCTAAAATTGTAATTAAACTAAGAAATGTGATCCATTATATATCTACACACTTGACACATTATCAATCTTTGGTTCAGTCTCTTACTTCACATGTTTTAGTGTTTAACATTTCTGACATTCCTAGGATTCATAATGCCAACGGTGACCGTCTTGCTAATGTTGCATCAAAATTGACCCCACCCGAAGATTACAGTCTCGATAGGTTTTCTATAAAATGAATATTTATACCATCCATTCTTGATAATATCACCAACTCATGGGTATTCAATGATGATGAAGACATTTTAAGCTTCTTAACTTCTGAAAAATCATATGATGACCAAATAATTGATGAGGATGAACATGAAAATCAATTAAAACAAAAAATTGAGGATAATCCAATACCCAAACCTATAGTTAAACTTGAATATATCTATGATTTGAAATACATATTTAAAAGAGTTACTAATTCAAAACTACAGAGTTCAAATTTGAGATTTGAATTAATAAATCTTGGGATAGATCTTAAAGCTTAGAACATCAATTTAGGACTTGGTCTCTCGTCTAAAAAGAGATTATCCTTCATTAATTTGTTAAAGAAATATAAGCATGTATTTGCTTAGAGTTATGAACATCTCAAATTGTTTGATACTTCTATCATTCAACAAACAATCCCAATGATATCAAATGATAAACATGTCCAACAAAAACTAAGGAAAATTCTTCGAAACTTTGAAAATCAAATCAAAACAAAATTGAATAAAATCCTTAAGGATAAAATCATTTTTCATGTAAGGCATTCAAGATGGTTTTCCAACTTACTACCTGTTAGGAAGAAAAATGGTAATATCCAAATTTGTATATATTTTAGGAATCTTAATAAGGTCAATCAAAAGGATAATTTCCCTCTACCCACCATGGAACATATTTTACGATCAGTTGTTGGTTCCAAAGTTATGTCTTTCCTTCATGGTTTCTCTAGATATAATCAAATCACGGTCCACCCAAATGATAGGCTAAAGATTGCTTTCAGAACCAAATGGGGAACTTATGCCAACCAAAAAATTCCGTTCGGTTTAATATACGTAGGGGCCACTTTCCAACGAGCCATGGATATAGCTTTCAAAGGTTTGTTAAACAAAATGGTTGTTTTTTATCTGGATTGTTGGAGAGGTAAATCCCCTCTACGGATAGAGGCGATCCCTACTAGCCCAAAGGGGCTCTAGCAACAATCAAACAATGCTACACTGCAGGTTCCTAGTTGTAATTAACAAGTGGGTAAAAGAAACCTACTTGGATTCCAACGCTATGTTTGTCGAAGAGATGATCCTATCACTCCTTCACTCCAGCCGATCACAGTCCTCCACTATCCTCGCGGATGGACACCTGCACAAGCAAAGAGAGAGCAAACACGAGCGTAAAATCTACTAAAAACAACTATGTATCAGTCAGGAAGGAT
>APFE031305333.1:0-12691 GCA_000404065.3 Pinus taeda
CTATTTAAAAATTGAAATGCATTATAACTCTCTAAATTTAACTAGACGCTTGTCACACATGCAAAAATAAAGGCATAATACAAAAACATATTTCAAACACGTAGACTATCGTGGAGCCCACAACTTTACCAGCTGCCTCCCTCTCGTCCTTCATGCATACCCAACGGCTTTACGTCTTTACCTCTGTCTCTTTTGAATGTCCAACATTACAAGGCTTAACAAAGACCTTTGTCTCTTTTGAATGTC
This sequence comes from Pinus taeda, assembly GCA_000404065.3. NCBI lineage: Eukaryota > Viridiplantae > Streptophyta > Pinopsida > Pinales > Pinaceae > Pinus > Pinus taeda. Next base: position 247 of record APFE031305333.1, read on the forward strand.
CAACATTACAAGGCTTAACCCTGAACCCGCGTTAACCGTGAACTCAAATCGCTCTTAGACAGCTGCCTGTCTGGAATGATAAATAATGCTAGATCACTACCACACTAAAAACTAAAATTTATTGAGTTTGCATTTATCCCAAAGTTTTTAAAAACCAAAATTTGAGTTTGTGTTTATCTCAAGGTTTTTAAAATCCAAAGTTTGAATTTGTTTATCCAATAACCAAAGTAAATTTTCCTTATCATAGTTTAAACAATTTAGCAGTGTGATATTGCCATTCGGCTATTACTAAAGCAATGTTAATCGGCAGGTATTTTGTTGCATCGCAACCTTGTTAAGATTAATCACCTCTATTATACTACATCTACATGAATTTCCCCAATTCATAACTATTTTTATATTTTGCTAATGTGACATATTTAATAAGACAATTTACTTTGATATATCAATTTAATTAAAAATATAATTTAAATGAAAATATAATACGATAACATTATTTACCTTAACAACATTATTTATCTTTAAACACTAAATTAAAAAGTATTAATGAAGGTGAAAGTGTAACATAAACCATAATGGTTTAAAATGTATTTTAAAATGACAGCACCGTGAATTATCTTTCATAACAAAACTTCTATATTCTTAATTGCTTTTAAAGTCTCATCATCCTAAATTCTCTTTTACAGCATTTTTTTAATTTTAATTATTTTTATAATAGTTAAATTTCTATAAAATAGTACATTTATAAACACGAATTGGAAATGAACCACCTGCACATAGTAAGGAAGATAGAAAACAAATTATTGAGAGAAGAGCCCCGTTTAAATTACACGGTCCTAGTATACAAAAACTACACTTCATGTGTTCCAAACCCCAAAAAGGAATTTCATTCAAAATTCATAATCAAATCGAGAGGAGGGTCTCAATATTATAGCTATATAAGAATTCTAAAAAAGGAAAAGTAACCCAAATATTGAAGCCATAATAGAATTTAACAATGTTGCAACGCCCGTAAGGGATCTTGTTGACTCAATACGCATTTCACCCTTTAAAAATTGTTGCAGACTATACAATTAGGTTAACTGCGGCATGTACTCGTAAATTTGGAGGCACTTTGGAGTGAGGATGAAAGAACCGAGAACCTGGAAAGAGAAAAAAATCTGAGCCTATTAGCTGTTGTTGCCACGCATGACCTGAGGAAAAAGCTACCTTAAAAAAAATGCATATTACCTGACAAGATGAGGGTTTGGTTGAATGTCAGAACACGAACAAAAATTCTTGAATAGGCTCTCATGCTACCTTCCCTCTTCCCTCAACACTACATAATTGACATTCAAAGTGCTATTACGTAATTGACATTCAAAGTTCTATTAGAATAATTGAGGGAGGAATCGAACTACAGTTTCAATAATGTTAACAGCCATGAGATTCTAGCATGACTGGGGAGCAGAATAGCGATGCCGGATGGAAGTTAGAGATGAGAAAAATTACCACAACTACCCCGAATGATTAACACCATTCGATTAGAACCCTAGTGATGATCGGTAGAAATTCAGCCATGTTTCGAGGAGAGAATTAAAGCACCCTGATCCTTAACTCTTCGTAAGACATTCGAGATTCAACCTCCTTAAATGATACTTCACTTAGGAAGATATAGTGTAGACCACCATGGACGCCTCTGTATATGCAAACAGCTGGCACTTACAAGATGCAAGACACTGCATGCATGACACGGAGAACATGTAGCAAAAACTTAGGACAAACTAAGTGGTGCTTTTGATAAAATGTTAATCTCCGAAAACTTTGGATAACAAAAAATTTTCATCTCTAAAAACTTTGGATATCTTATTTTTACCCCAAACATAATGTCTTGAAAGCTGCGAAGCGCGCAATAAGACCCCTAACTTTGTTGTCCAATCAAAAATTACATAATAAATTTTATATTATTTTGTAATATGAAAACTTTGGTTAAAGTTGTGATGTACAGGAATATTTTTTTGTCAAACAAGAGATTAATACGCCGTCAATGAACAATCAATCGCTAAGAGTCCCAGGCAGGGACTAATAACATGCAAGGACTCCGTGAATATCATGCATAGGGTGAAGCATATACGTCTTATGGAAAGCAGCAATGAGGTAGTAACTAAGCATGAAGCTTTGGCAAAGGTTTGAAGAACCACTTTTGACTTTACTAAATGTTGATCGTAGATTTCTTATGTTTATTGGATGCAAGGAATTTGTAATCCGGATAATAATGTTCTTTAGCGGATTTGAAAGCATTAAAGCATTTGTTATTAAGGCAAAAAAATTTTGTTAATTAATTTGAAATTAAAAATTAAAAAATTGAATATATTATATAATATTTAATTAATTATTTATTATTAATTGTAGTTATAAAATAAAAAAATAAAAATAACATTTAATATATATCAGTACAATTATATTATTAAAAATTATTAAATAGTAATTATTAGATTAAAATTGAATATATACTATCACAACTGCTTTATTAAAGTGGTTCATATTTATTGATAGACATAATTTTTCACTTTAAAAAAATAATGAAATCAATTGGCATATATCAACAATTTCAAATAATGTGGTCATACTAGTTGACAACAAATATGCATGAGGAGAATTATTAGATCATGGTTGACCTTGATTGATTATGGTTGACTATGGTTAAATAAGAGTGACTGTGATTGATCATGTTTAATTATAATTGATTATGGTTGATATGGTTTACCATGGTTGACCATGCAAACAATGCTTAACCTTTGTTTGACCATGAGTGACTATGGCTATCCATGTTGGCCATGTTAACATGGTTGAAAATGATTCAATATGGTTTTATCATGGTGGACTATGGTTGACCACATTTGACCATGGTTGAGTTGGCGTCATAGCATTTGAACATGTTGAACTTATTGATTGTGGTTGAGCTTGATTGATCATGGTTGAGCTTGATTGATCATGGTTGACCATGGTTGAGCTTGCTTGATCATAGTTGACCATGATCAAGCTTGTTTGACCTTGCTTGACCATGTTGATGATGGTTGCTTGTGGTGGTACATGTTGACCATCGTTGGCCATGTTTGATCATGTTTTACCATGCTTGACCATGTTTTACCACACTTGACCTTAGTTAACTTTGACCATGCATACCATGCTTTGACAATAGTTGACCATGTTTGACTATGTTTGACCATACCTAACCATGTTTGACCACGCAAACCATGCTTAACCATGTAAACCATGTCGACCATGATTAAACATGGTTGAGCATGGTTGACTAGGTTGACAATGGTTAACTACAATGGACCATGATCAAGCTTATTTGACCATGGTTGGTTATGGTTGAATATAGGTGAACATGGCTGATGATGGTTATCAAATTTTAAATATAGATTGCTATAGATGGCCATATTGTTTATAGTAGATGTAGTTTAGCCATGTTGACCATGGTTTACTAGGTCAACGATGTCGACCATGTTTAACAATGTCTATTATAGTTTGATGATGTTTACCTTTGCTTTACTACGATTGGCCACGTTTACCATGGAAAACCATGTTGTCTCTGGTTGATGATGGTTGACCATGTTTAACCATAGTCAAGAAGGGGTGACCATGGCATGCTTGACAATAGTTAACCATGATTGACCATGCATCGCAAATTAACAAACAAAAAACATCACAATGTGAAAAAACAAATATATATGTCATAATGTGATGAACAAAACCATGGTAAATTATGGCCATCCATAGTTAATTTGGTCAATCATGTTTGACTATGGTCAAGCATGGGTGACTATGGTTGACCAAATTATCTTTGGATGAATATGGTTGAACATGGTTTTGCTCATTGCATTATGATGTCGATATTTTTTCATTGCATTATAATGTTATTTTTTTTTTCATATTGTGATGTTAAATTTCGTTCATCACATTGCAATTTTGGTTTTATTCATGACATTGTAATGTTTCTTTTATTTTCTACATTGTGACATCATTTTTTGTTCGTCACATTGCAATGTCATGTTTTGTTCGTTATGTTGTCACGTCATTTTTTTTCATCACTTTGCAATGCTAATTTTGTTCATTACATTGTGATATGATTTTTCTCATCACTTTGAGACAATGATATCTAGACACATAGTGACATAGATTTTTGTTCATCATGGCGAGTGTGGATTTTTGTTCATCAAATTGTAATGATGACTTATATTCATCATGTTGCAACATATATTTTAATTTGTTGCACTACAACATCATTTTTTATTCATCATATAGTGACAAGTTTTTTTTGTCAGATTACAAAGTTGATTCTTGTTCATCACATTGTGAAATCAGCTTTTGTAAAATCACATTTAGAGATCAATTTTATGTCCATCACATTGTGATTTTAGTTATTTATCATCATAATGTGACATGAATTTTTGTTTTTCAAATTGCAATGTTGATGTTTTTCATTGTTTTATAATGATGATTTTTCCTCAACATATTTTAATGTCAATCTCCACCAACATCAATTTTCATTAAACACATTATGATGTTAATTTTTGTTTGTTACATTGGGATGTCAATTTTTGTTCAACACATTAAACCATCATTTTCTATTCATAAAATTGTGATGCCACCTTTTTTTCGTAACATTTTGACACCATTCTTTGTTTGTTAGAATGTGGTGTTGATTGTTTTTCATCACATTCTGGTATTGATTTTTGTTCATCGAATCATGATAGTTTTTTTTCATCATGTTGTTTCATAGACTTTTATTCATCAAATTATGATGTCATTTCTATTTGCATGAGATATTCCTTCTTCCTCATGTATTATGTCTAACCCATTATTCATTTGTTTTTGTAGTTAATTTGGGATATATTATCCCTACTACAGGCAGAGGATAAATGCATTTGATATTGTGTTTACTTGACATTAGTTCTAGATTTGACTAAAAATTAAATTGTTATCCCCAAAGTTAACATTAGAGAAACAATTCAAATTAATTCTTACAAATATTTCATTTTATTTATCATTAATTTCATTGGCTCTAGTCTTATTTCTCTTGTTGTGTAATGATTACTCATTTGTACTCCTCCCTAGGCACGATACAATGTCATGCAACCCAGATGGATAGTATTGCAATGCTTGTGTCAAACCCTCTGGACTTGGATGAAAGCTTTCCTCTGTGGCCACTTGGATAAATGTGTCAACATATTTGAACTTGGCCACCTAAATGAGTCATTTAATTGTATGATTCCCCTATCATATTGTGGGTGATGTGTAATCAATGGTCCAGATGGCATGGGTTTTCAATCAACAATGAATGTGTTTTTAGGGTGAGTTTTCATAACACCTTTGGCAGCCTCTCTGGAGTTATGGTTTATTTGAGCTTGTGCCAGTGAGAGTTTCGAGTTGTGAAATTATTTTCATTTGTTATGGAGAAAATAATCACCATAATTCCTTCTACTTAGTGGATGGTTTTGTAGAGCCGCACCTAGCCTTGGCTTCAAAATTTTCCATAGGGAACTTGTCAATGTATTACACAGGTAAATTAATCTTGGAGTTGAACATCTCAATTTTCCTTCCTATTCTTTACGGTTTTGGGTTCTTTTATATATATATATGTGTGTGTGTGTGTGTGTGTGTATCTATCTATATATAATATTATTTTTTATTTTTCCCATAGGAAAATCTGTGCAAATCAACCCCGAAGGGAATCTTTAAAAGCCCAATTGGCCATATATATATAATATAATATATATATAATATATATATATATATATAATATAAATATATATATATATATATATATATATAGATATATATGAATTACTCGAATGCATTGCCTTGGATGGTATTTCATGCATTTGATGACTATCTCTTGGTGTTATTCTCATCATTTATTTTATCATTGCAAGAAAAAATTGAGTAGAGTAATGTAAGGCAGAGTAAAATGGAGTGAATGATCCCATACATTTGTAAGGTCATTCGGCAACAAATGAAGCAATGGTGTTATAATTGTAGGTGCAAACAAAGTTTTATCCTACTTGGTTTTTCTTCTACAGGTATAAATGGTTGTCCCGAACAAGTATCGTTTTTGTTTTACTTGGTTTCTTAGCAAGAAAATGTTTTGAGTTTTCTGACATTTTTTCCTTTTCATTTCATTTTGGTTCTACGGTAGCTTTGGAATTGTTTGAGCAGTCTCTCTGAGGTGGTGAGGGTTTCCCATTAATTCTCAATAGAAGACAAGTTCTTTATACGCTTGAACAAAATTAAAGTTCCAATTTGGGGTTAATATTCTGAGTTGTATGATTCATTTTCTTGAAGTTAAGAAATGAAACCCTAGCGAAAATGTGAATTTGGGGTTACACTTTTAGCCCTTTTTTGAGAAAAAAATATATCATTTTTAGAATTTTTTCAACTTTTAGCAAGCCAAAGTAATTTTTCTGTTTAGAATTTCATTTTATAGTAAAAAGAAAACTTGTTAGAAATTTTATTAGTTTTTTATTTCTTATTTTTATAATTTTTTATTCACAGTTGATATGTCAACTTAGCAATTATTTGACTGTGTGTTATTTAAAAGTTAAGGGATTCATTAAAAGCCATGTTTTTTGGCGCCATTCTATTCTTTGTTAACCTTGTGTTTTTGAGGAAAAAAATATTTTACAACAATCTAGAAAAACTCTACTTTGATATCGCTATATTTACGAAACCAACAAATGCACATCATAATTACTATAATTTTTTTAATTGAACCAATAAGAAAAAATTGAATATTTTGAAGATGTTTAATATAGCACCATGTTTCTCAACATATTAGTTAAAATCTCAAAATCTAAAAACTACCCATTAAAGAAGACGGACCAACGTAATGCACCATAAATTTTCCGTATTTTTTCACACTATATTTTTGAAAATACAAAATTTTGATTTCACTATATCATAATTACCTTGAAAAACATTGCACACATTTTATTAGAAATTAGTTAAAATTAGAAAATATCTATGAAATTCCATAAAATTTATATATACTGAAAGTAGAATCAATTATGCAAATGTTGTTATTGGTTCTGAAAGTACACTCATCATACTTGATAGATTTTAACATTTACAAACTTGGAGAAAGGTGAAGAATGTCGAGTTGTTGCAAAGTTGCAGGTTTTTGACCCCTAGGCTCATCCACAAATGGGGTATGTAGCATGGAATTTCCATATAATGTTATCACTATATGTATATAGATATTTTATCTCAGAATAAATTGTTTGAATGGACTTGGCCATAATTGTATTGTTTGGTAATCTGAGGCAATTTGTTCTTAATAAGAAACCTCCACATTGTATAGTTTTCTAGTTGCTTTTCTTACTACTCGAACTTGTTATTTTCTAGAAAATCTTTTGATGAGTACCGTAATGTGTTTTTTTTTTCAAATGTTTTTCTACCTTAATGCATAATTTTAAACTTGTAACTTGTGGATAATCACTCAAATACTCTTATGAGAATTATATTATCTGTTTTGCTAAGAGGGAGACAATAATTATTCCTATGTTTTAACTATAATCACTAAGACACTATGATTCAAATTATATTTTTTGTTTTGGTAAGACGGAAACATTAATTATTTCTATGTTTTACTATTTTATTTTTACAATATAAATTTAGTTTTTGGAAAAATGCAAAGCATGTGAAAATTTAGGTGTTATTTTCAAAGCTAAAGAGCATTACATGTGTGCATGAGAAGTTGTGTTACACTTTTTGGAAACCGAGGATGTGTTTTGGGTGAAAAATAGTAGCTTGATTGAGTAATTTTAAGCACTCAATTGAGTTGTTTGAGGGATTATAGATAGCTCAATCAAGCATTAAAACAAATCATCGATCAATCTTGTGTAACCTGAGGTTATCTAGGAGCTCAATCAAGCTAGTCGCTCGATCGAGCGATGTTTCTGAAATTTCCAGCCAATACAACATAAGCGTAACATTTAAAAAAATGGTTTGATCGAGCCTTAAAGCTAGATAAAACTATAGGCTAGATCGATTTATAGGCTAGATCGAGCCTTAAAGCTAGATCAAGTCTCCCTTTAACCACATTAAGGGCTCGATAGAGGGTTTCTTAAACCCTTGATTGAGCTATTTTAAATTTTATTTCAAGATCTTTATCAATTTTTTTAAGCACTCGATCGAGTTGTCAATGACCTAAAAAGCAGAGATTTAGCTTCCCTTTTGTATATTTCTCTACAACATTGTTCTGTAACCTGGAAAACTTAAGGAAAAATTTGTCCTTAGGTGCTAGAGTCACGATCATATTGGATTTGTGAAGGAATCCTCTATCTAATGGCATATGAGTTTGACGTTTTCGAATTCATATGATATTTTTCATCTAATTTATTTTAAACATAATGCTTGATTTATTTTTGAATAGTTTCATAGGGGATGACTAAAAAATTAATAACATAAAATATACACAATGAAAAAAAAAAAAAAATATTAACCTCTTCATTTTTGAGTCCTCTTCAAAATGGTACTCATGGTTTTTTAATTTGTTTAAATAGTAGAAAAAAATCTTACGTGAACACAGGTGTTTGAAAAATGAAATTGAAATATTAAATTGTCAACTTCGAAATTATATATATATATATTATAATATATATATAGATATATATATATATATATATATAATATATATATATATAATTTTTCTTAGAAATAAAAGTTTTAAAATTCATACCCTAGTTATCTTTGTGTGTGTGTGTGTGTATTAAAAATAATACATTTTAGACATAAGTTATGCTACATGAACACATGCATACCTATTAAGATGTGCGAAAATTTACAAGGACAAACATTTCATTTAATGGAAAATCAACATATTATATGAAATTAATTTTTTTTGCAAAAAATATCATTAGGAAGACAACAAAACTCTCCACAAATTGTCTTTTTTACTCTGAATCAAAACTCGCAATGCTTATATGAATTTTGAGGGCTTCAATTTGATAAAAGAGTAAAATTTTAAAATTTCGTCACCCCATTTGACCCAAAAGTGTAATCAATCTTCATGCATTCCTATGTCTATATATATATATATAAAATAAAATTCTCATAAGCACAAAAAGAATTTCATTCCTAAAATTCTATAAACAAGGAATTCTTGAATTTAAGAGTTATCATAAAGTTGTTCATGATCTTCGCTGACATTATTTTACCAAATCTAGAGAGATAACGTGGGATGGGAACTAATAGCCTTGATTGTTTAAGGAATAATTATTCACATCCCCAATTATAGAAAACGAGAAACGATAGTTAAATTGAAACAGTATTGTACCACAAATGTAATTGAAAGATTTAGCATAAAATTGTATAAACAAAAATTAATCATATTTATGATTGTCTTTAAAAAAAAGTATTAAATGAACATTTTATATGTGCCATTCTAACATTTTAATTTAAATAAGCATAAATTCGTTTCAACTACTAGTAATTTATTGATTGGATTGCAATGTACAAAATTATTCCATGGACCATAATTATTTAGCATATATCTATAAACAAATGTAGAAAAAATTATAGAGATTATGTCATTATTCATTGTTTTTCAATTCAGGGATGTTTTTTAAACGAAGTATATAGAAACTTTCCATGAAGAAAGATCCCAACAACCATTTTCTTCAATTTTCTTATCTACAAAAAAACATATGGATATTTAGTGTAGTCCAAATAATCCATAAATTAGCATAGAAAATAATGAAAATTTTGGCAAGATTATGACAAAATTTGGCAGAATTTTTTGAAAATCTGGGTTACAGGTGTTAAACATTGGGATTTTGGGTGCCCCAACGAATTTTGATGGTGTTGAACCCATTCCCACCATTAAACAAATTATTCAAACCCTCCAACTTCTGATTTTTTGAAAACAATTGACCAGATTTCGTGATCTAGGTGGATATTGATGGGCATCCTCCTCTTCCACTTGGACCCCCACCATTGTTTCTTTCAATTTTTCAGGATCCTAAATTGTAGCACAATTTACTAATTTTGGTATTTTTTTTAGTCCTAAACTTCCGGAGTTGTTTTGAGGCGCTAAACGATGTTTTTTGAGAAAACGGGTGACGACATGAGCCATTGGTCAATTTTGGCCACTTGAAAGTTATAATCCCCAAATAGATCTTTCTGACGAGCTATTGTGCACATCAAATGGAGATTGTATGCCAAATTTATGACCCCTGGAAGTTGATGTACCAATTTAACCAAACGGGGCCCATAGTTTGGCGCTTCATCTCCTAGGGTTAGGTTTTTGGATGTTTATGGTTTTCCAATGTTTCTCAATAATAAATAGACCTTTAATCCTCATTGTAACATATTTCATAGGCATGTAGTTGCCACATGTCTTCTTAGAGATAAGCTACCATCATCCGAGCTAGTTTATTTCCATTCTGTATGTAGGCATATTCTAGTTCTTTGATATTAATGAAATGAAGTATTATTTCTAATGCATCCATGTATTTATGGTTATATTTATAATTTGTTGCATTCCTATTTAAATTTGGATCAGTGGTATTAGAGTGGTCTTCTCTTTCTCTGTTTTTCTTTGCATGTCCCCAACGAGATCAGGATATAAGAATTTAGGCCTCGATCTGGTTGAACCTTTGCAAGATCAATCTCACAAATTCCAATGACCTCCCAGGTGGGAGAAAATAAAGATGAGGGGGCAGGAGATCCTTTCAAAATCTTACTCGATGAATCCCTTGAGCGACAAAGGAATGCGATGATGGATAACTTTGCCCAAATCCTTCAGCGGCTACCCAGGGGTGATGCATCTACTTCTAGCAGCTACTCTGGAAGTGCCACACCTTTTAAGGTACAAGTTAACTTTGACATCCCTGCGTTTGAGGGTCAAATAGATGCAGATGTCATAGATAAATGGTTGAATCTGCTAGAAAGATATTTTTATGTTCATGATTTTTCCAGTCAAGAAAAGATTGCTTTTGCACTTCTCAGAGCTACCCCCCACATCAAGGATTAGTGGGAAACCTACTATGAGCAGGAGGATAAGAGGAAACCCTCACTGTTTTTACCCGCACCCACTTGGAATTCGTTTCAAGGCACCATCAAGGAGTAGTACTACCCTATCGGGATCTACGAGGATAAATACATAAGGTGGACCACACTGCGACAAGGAAGGGACCAAGACATGCCAGAGTTTACCAATATTTTTCATACCCTTCGCACGAAGTTGAGTATTAAGGATTTTGAGCAGAATTTGGTACTCAAATATCGTAGCTACCTACATATGTACATCCAAGATGAAATGGAGTTCTTGGACATCTCCTCTCGGCACGGTATATCAATACGCTGTCAAGATCGAGTAGAATCTTAAACAAAAAAAGTGAAACTTTGGATCTGAGAATATGAAGTAAGGGAAAGACACCCCCAAACCATAGAACCAAGGACAAAGCCAAGGTGGGGTGACCTAAGACAAACCATCGAAGCCGCAAGAAAAAACAACACCATGAGGTCAAAGAAGGACATAGGAATATGATGTGACTTCAACAAGAGCCCCACTCACAACACAAGTGAGTGTTAAGACAAGTAGCCATTGGTGGCCGACTTGAAGGCTTCAGAATCATATGCTTGTTCAAACCCTGAGCCATAACTCGACAAGAGGAATGACAAAGGGAAGCATATTTTCTTTGTGGATCCTAACGCCTTATTGCCACCACCAAGATCCAAAAGAATGAGCCCGAAGATCTAGAGTAGAGAGAGCATCTCTTCCACTCACAGATGTGGGTGAAGGGCTCAACACTACAATTTATTGTCAACAGGGAGAGCCAAAAGAACCTCATTTCAGTAGAGTTCATGAAGTGGTTGGGCCTACCAACTACACCACACCTAAATCCTAGTACCGGGTGATTTCACCAAGGACGAGATCTCCAATTCAACCAGCAGTGTCGCCTTCCCTACAGCATCAAGCCCTTCACAGATGAGGTATTGTGTTTTGTTTCTCCTCTTGATGTTTGTGATGTATTATTAGGACAACCATACTTGTGGAAGAGACATGTTGTATATGACTCTAGACCTCACTTTGTGATTATTTCTGCGGGTAATTTGTTATACAGGATCCAAGAGGTAGTCCTACCTACCACCACATGTTTGATCTCTACTAAGAAATACAGTAAGATCGTCTCCCAGACTAAGAAATTTATTTTCTTTCTTGTTCACCCTCAAAGTAAGGGGAAGATCATAGCCACATCCATGGCCCCTGGGAAGGGTTCCTCCATGTAGTAGAAGCAGGTGGATACAACCATGGAAGAATACAGGGACATCTTCTCGTCGCCCACAGGGGTACCCTTGCACTTTCTATTCAAGCATTGTTTCAATCTGACTCCCAGAGAACCTCTACCCAATGTGCTAGTATATCACCACTCCATTATGAAAAATGCCAAGTATA
>APFE031305337.1:0-27009 GCA_000404065.3 Pinus taeda
ACTATGAAGTGTAAAAGACCCTACCTCGGTCCAACGCTTGTTTGAGGTAGTTTTATCCCAACAGCTTCAAGCAGTTCCTGTTCAATAACCTGCATACACAAACAAGCACACGTCAAAGCATACCTGCATATAACAAAACATGTTCATTATGAAGATCAAGGAGCTCATAAAACAAACCATTATAGACAATTCATTGAGAAAAATAAACTTGATTGTATTAATTTAATGAATAAAAGAACTTTACAACCTTTGCCTTAATGTTGCACAAGTCCTTTCCAGGGTCCAGCAGGGGTCTCCTCTACTTTGACAAGCCTCACTCACTTCCCAAATGACATGAAAGGCATGTGATCTCTCCTCTCACAAGCTCAAAAAGGAATCCTAGTTTTCAGCAACATTTACCCTCAAGAATCTTCAGCTTTCAACCTCCTCTACAACCAACCCAATGCATGAATTTATAGTGCAAATGGAGGAAGTTGCAGGTCCACCATTGAAGGGATAAGTTCCTCCTTCAATGGGATAGGCACCTCATATCATGTAGTTAGCTCCCTTAGTTATGGAATGGATGAACCAAGGTGGAGTGGATTTGCCAGCATAATATTCCTTCTAGAAGTGTCTAGAAGTGACCTAAGATAAGTTTTTAAGAATGAAATTACGCCTTTTTAGCTTTTACAGGGGTTCGCACCCATCACTCAATATACAGAGCGGTCAGGTTCGCAGGAAACATGACCATTAGGTACGACACCGTGGGCAATGCTAGGAGAAAGTGCGAAACCAAGATTTGAGACATTTTGAAGGTCTTTCTACCATTTTCAAGGCTTGACATGAAGAGATAAGGTTTAAGACTTGCAAAAGAGGGATGTATGAGTATTGATGGACTCACACAAACTCTAGAAAGTCATTGTGACATTTTTTTATGTAACAACATGTTCACATATATAAGGATTTATGGTAGCCTTGCAATACCCCATGTCCTTCCTCTGTATGTACCTGATAAGCTATTAGCTCGAGAATTGGCCTACCAAATAACAACAACAGGAACATCCAAAACTCTTAGGAATTCTAAAAATCAGGCTTGGCCTACATTTTCTTTGAGATGCGGTGTTTACACTCTACATGATTACAAGCATGCGGAAAAGGAGGCAGAAAAAATAAACAGGCTTAATCTTGCAACCATTCCTAACAGGCAATTCGATCCAAGGAAAGTTGCCTATATTGTTCTTGAACAAGCCAAACTTACAAAGTTTGAACATGAGAAAGATGAATTTGATGCCCTATTTTCTTCATCGGAATCATTATTCCAGGTAAAAACATTGGCCAAAATGAGATATAAAGATGAAGGGCTGGTAGAATTTAATAGGCTTAGAGAACAAAGGTTGCAAACTCTACCTCTAGACTTATTAGCTACTACCCCAACAACCCATTCAAGCGAGCCTGAACATCAAATTATTGATAAACCTATTGCTATAGAGAAGATTCCCGAAAAAGGAAAAGAACCAGAGCAGGAGAAACATTAGAAGAAATAATAGGAAAAAGAATAGTAAAAGGGCAGTGAACACATCAATATAGATACTCAGATTGATCCCAAGCTCCTTAAAGAATGGCAACAATTCGATTCCATTATAAGCAATCTTGAAGGTTCACAAGGTTTCAGCACACCTAAAGTAACAGTCAGTCAAGAGACAACGACAACTACAGTTCCAATTGAAGGAACCAACGGCCTACCCACCAGCGAAGATGTAGAAATAATTCATAAGGATCCATTCGATCAAATTGTTTTGCATATAGAGGACATACCACCATTAGATGTCTTTTACAGTCCCAAACATAGGGCTATAGTGAAAATACAAAGGAAAAGGAGAAGAATTGATCAATCTTCCCTTTTACTTTTACAAACAAAGATGGCTAATGTGGTATGGAACGAAGAATTCAATCCTTTCGAAGACCTCACAAAACTTTCTCAGTATGTCGAAGCTTATTCGGCAGCTACTATGGATAAAGCATCGAAAGTAAGCAACTTACTCAAGGAAAAGGACCAAACAATTGTTTCCTTACAGTCACAGGTATCCAAGAGACAACAAATAATAGAATAGTTAGTGCAACAGCTAGCAGAACAGCAACAGATAAACAATCAATTAAATGAACTATTAATCAAACAGAAGCAGAGGATAGATCAGAGCACAATGCAGAAACAAAAAGAATTATCAACAACATTAGCCAAGCTGAAGACCATGAATGAACAAATGGGTAAGACAAAATATGAGTAAATCTCTCAACTATCACAACAAGTAGAAAAATTCAAGGGTCTTCCTCAACCAGCAGATTTCAGGCCCGAAGCTCTCTAAATCAATAAAGCACTGATTAAACAACTAAAATTGCTATGCCAAAATATTTCCTTGGTTGAGCCCCTCAATGAGATTACTTCATCAATAATTGACAAATCAGTCAACGCTAGGCAGAATTTGGAACAGGCCGATGAGACTTTAACCAACTTTCTTGCTTGGCAAGAAACCAGTGAAGGGAAAGCCGTGAATCTGCCTAAACTTCTAGTGTCACATAAAGAAATCCTTTTCCTAGAATGGAAATCACAATTGATGAAAGCAGAAAGAGAAACCTCAAGATGCAGATTATCAACCAGTAATTTAATTGAGTTAATCAATGATACTCTTCATCTGTCTAACTTGATTTCACAGTGCACTCTAGGTAAATTGCCGTCAGCCAAACCATTGGAACAAACATGCAATCAAGAATTGGAGAAGAATGTGAGATTAATCGCTGGCATCCAAATTTTAACTTGGGATACCTTTTGGTTTTTCCTAACTAAGCCATACAGTCAAAGGGCAATGCTCAAATGTTTAACCGATGCAATTGGTTACATGATTCCCGAAATTCACGATGCCACATATTCAGCCCAGCTGCATTCTTGTCTGAGTCACCCTCCAGAATTGCAACCAATTCTTGCTATCTGTCAGCTCAAGCCAAAGGAATATCATCCGAAATAGTGAATTATGCTGCCGACTGCAAACAGGCCTATTTTGAGGAGATTTTCATGATCTAGTTATACCACCTAGTAGCATTTTTATTTCATAATTAGTTAGCTTAGATAGTATTTATAGACCCTTTCATGCATTTGGAAAGGGTCCTTAGTTTTTGTATAAACTAAAATCAGTAAGTTACACTATTGTACTTCTAATATATTTTTTTATGAAGACTGGGCCAGTATTCTAAATTTTAGCGAAGAAAGTTTTAATGATATGTGCACTATTTCTTTATTGTGGAAGTGTTTCTAAGTTAGAAGAAGGACTTTGAATGCAATTGATATGCGGAGTGATCCAAATAACATATGGTACTATTATCTATGCTCTTGCTTCATTCTTTAATGTGAATCAACATTTATTTAATCTTGCTATCATTGGATATACATGTGTTTTAACAACAATCCTTATGCTTATCACTATTAAATGTTTAAGGAGTGTTATTCTTTCAATCATATTTATGTCAATGATATATGAAGAATAGTGTAATAATGTTTTAATCATTACTTTGTTCAACTACTTGAACAAAGTAATTATCATATGAATAAATGTCTTTATTTACTAATAGAGTCATCTATATGCTGGTTTGTGGATAAATATCATCAAAAGTTACACTAAAGCAGAAATTCCCCAGGATAGATAAGTTGTTTATAATTTTACTTTGTAGATTAAATCATCATCCATTATCATTAGATATTAGAAATCCACCACTTATCCATCCCATATTGAAATTATTGGGAAACTGGTCCCATTATTTCCAGTCGGAGCCACCACACCAAACGGAAAAGGAGCTGCCTTTAAGGTCCAGACCAGGTGGTTTTCCCTGATCTTGTTGCAGCGATTTTCGAGGCATCAACATTTTTGGTGCTAGAAGGAGGGAATGAACTGTGAATGGCAAGAAAACCCAAACCTATAACCCATTCTGAGAGTAAATTTCCCTCCACCTCACCTCGAACCTCCCGTTTGCATGCTGGAACACCAGTGTTCAAACGAGAAGAAGAGGATTCAACCACAACTGCTAAAACCCAACATACCACAGAATGATTAAGTCCTGAGTCTCCTGAATTTCAGTCTCTCATCCATAAACTTCAAGGCTTTTCGATATCACCACAGAAATCTAAGGTATCTCAAGGCAGTGAGACTTCACAATTCAATCCACCTCACCCTCTCACCAGACTTCAAAGCGGGAAGCTCGGTATTGAACCTACTGAGTTGCCTTTACCCAAAAGGAAAAGGGCGAAAAAGACCACTAAAGGATCTAACAGTGATACTTTCTCATCATCATCCTCCATCTCATCTTCTCCAATGCAAAGTCAGCCATCCACCCCTCCATTACACATTGTTGTTCAACAAGGATCAAGAACTTCAACATCCCAACTTCAAACCTCAATATCAACTAATTGAACAAAGTAATTATCATATGAATAAATGTCTTTATTTACTAATAGAGTCATCTATATGCCAGTTCGTGGATAAATCTCATCAAAAGTTACACTAAATCAGAAATTCCCTGGGATAGATTAGTTGTTTATAATTTTACTTTGTAGATTAAATCATCTTCCATTATCATTAGATATTAGAAATCCACCACTTATCCATCCCACCTTCAAATTATTTGGAAAGTAGTCCCATTATTTCCAGTCGGAGCCACCACACCAAATGGAAAAGGAGCTGCCTTTAAGGTCCAGACTCGTTGGTTTTCCCCGATGTTGTTGCAGCGATTTTCGAGGCATCAACACCACCTTAGGCCAAATCTTTCCTCCCCAAATGGCTCTCTAGATTCTAAGGTGGGGAAAGTTATGAGCATTTAACTTGATGAGATAAGCTTCTTTGAAGGTGAAGGAGCATGTCATTAAATGTCCCCATCTTAGTTTGTGTGGCTCCAGAGAGATATGGATTCGTCTCTGATTCAACTATAGTAAGAGGTTCTACCATTTTTCCTAGGGGCCTTCAAGGTGCCAGTCAGCTGCTATTTTCCATTCTCACCATTCATGGGGGTGGGCTTGCGCTTTCCAGTAGTCGGCTACTCGTCCCTCACTGTGAGGTTGAAGAATGAGCTTAAGATCCTACAGGGTGGGTTCTCTATCCAATCTATGGAGTTGATGCCATGATTCCTCCCAAAATAAAGCAGAGTTTCCTTCCTTAATTTCCTAGAAGTAGTGATCCCAAATGGGATAGATATTCTAATTTTCCAAGTTCCATATGGTTGATCCTGTGGGGTAGGAGGTGACTCTTGGTATCTCACACTGAGTTTTTCCTTGACCATATCTTTTAGTCTAGATCGTTTTCCATTGCTCCATGTTGCATTGAATCCATCTCCACCAGAGATTATCCCCTAAGATCGCATTCAAATCCTCATGGTCCCTCAACCCAAGATCCCCTTGTAAATTAGGGAAGTGGAGTTTATTTCATGAGACAAGGGGCCATGTCTTTTCCAGGGAATCACTATTCCACAAGAACTTCCTAAATATAGTTGTCAACTCTCTATATATGCTTTTGGGGGTGGGGAGAATAGAAAGTTGGTAGAACGATATAGCTTGAAGGATATATTTTAGAAGAGTAACACGACTTACTAGTTTTAGGATCCTAAATGTGAAATTGGATAGTTTTTTTAGGACTTTGGAGGATAAATATTTCTAGTATGCAATTTGGAGAGGATTAGCCAGTAAAGGAACTCCCAGCTATTTCAACAGGAGTGACCCAATGGAAAATCCTAGGATGTGAGACATAAAACATTGGATTGGGTGAGGAGTATTGAAGAAAAAAATATGGGACTTTTCCTTGTTGAGGAGCATACCTGAGGCCGCTTGAAATTTTGCAAGGATCCCATCGATCTTTACCACTTCCTGAATCTTGGGTTCTCCATACAGTAAATTGTCATCGAAAAACTTCTAGTGGGTCATGGATATATCTATTCTAGGGAGGTGTATTCCTTTCATATCATTGTTCAATTTGGTCACCTTGATTAAGTGACTTAGCCCTTCTGTAGAAATTATGAATAGAAATGGCGATATTGGATCCCCTTGTTTGAGACCCCTAGAGGATTGAAATGTGGAGGAAGGGGCCCCATTTACCAAAATTGATAAGAAAGGGGTGGAGATCATTGAGTGGATCTAGCTTAGCCATTCCTCTGTGAACCAAAAATATTTCATGATTGAGAGAAGGTATGCCCAACTAAGATGGTTGTAGAATTTGGAAAGATTCGACTTTAATACCATCCCCTGCTTATTATGTCACTTAAGTGAATGGATAGTTTAATGGGTTGAGATTATGCCATCTAGTATTTTCCTCCCTTCTATGAATCTTGAATGCTCCTGACTGATTATGTGGTGAAGAATGGGTTGTATTCTACACACCATGATGGAAGAAAGGATCTTGTAGATCGCATTGTAGAGTACTATAGGCTTGAATCTAGTCGGGATGTTAGCTTCCTTTGATTTTGGAATTAGGGTGAGGAAAGTTGCATTCAGACCAGACCATGCATGTCTTCTTTTTTGGGACTCTTCCACCATATATACAATGTTTGGACCCAAGAATGACCAACAGGCCTTGAAGAACTCTGAGGTGAATCCATCCAGACCAGGTGCTTTGTTCGAGGGCATATCTTTAACCACGGTTTCCACTTCTTCAAATGTCATTGGCCACATTAAGGCCTCATTTTTCTCTTTCGTCACAAGGATGGGGATATGGCGGGTGATTTTCTCTTTGTCTTCAGTATGATCAATATATTCTTCATATAGGAGTGAGGAATAGAAGGAGATGAGTTCTTGTTCCATTGCTTGGTGTGATTCTAGATATACCCCTCCCTCAAAAGTAGGAAAAGTGATGCGGTTATGTTTTCGATTGCTAAGCATCGATCATATAAGAACTTTAAGTTCCACTCCCCCTCCTGGAGCCATTGAATTCTAGACTTTTTCCTCCATAATTCTTCCTCTTAGAGCCTTCGTTCTTCTGGTTGCACTAGGAGATGACCCTCTTTGGTCACCATTGCCTCTGATCATCCTTCAGAGACGATTTGCATTTGGATCTTGTTATGCAACCAACTCACAAAATAGAAGAAAAGATAGATCAACGACTTCAAAATAAGCATATTTAAGGGGGTAACCTCCTTTACATTACACAAGTGAACAATTCTTGGATGATACAAATGAAAAGACCTCCTTTCTATATATAGGAGTATAAGGGGTCACAATATAATCAAAGATGACATAACAATATTATTGTAAGGGCACAACAATAACAATGGTGGGATTCTATGGGGTACCATAATAACAATATGAAGACTAATTGACACAACAATACAATAAGGGGGTTGCACTAATAACAATAAGGGACTACACTAGTAGTATAGGGACCTAACAGATCTTCTCCATCTTCTCTTCCAACTTTTGTTTTTCAGCGAAGATGTCCCCAAACTCCTCATGATTGCAAATTTTGATTTCAATGTCAATGCTTTGAGTTTCCTTTGGAAAGTTTGAATATAGGACCTTGGGGGCACCTCCAGGGTCTTCCACCAGTCTTTTAATTTTTCCATGAAGCCTGGATGCCAAAGCCAGAAGATGTCAAAGCGAAATGATTTGTTCTTTGGCAATGGATGGGAGGCTATATTGAGACATATGGGCCAGTGATATGAACCAAGAGAGGGAAGAATAGAAGCTTCAATCACGAGATCCTTGAGAAGGAATTCCTCTGACATAAGATATTGATCCAAATGATAGGCCACCTGGTGTTGACCTCCTTGTCAATTATTCGAAGTGTGGAGCCCCGACCTTGATTTCACTTCCTCTAGCTGTAGATCCTCAATTAGATCATTGAATGCAATGGAGCTGGGCTTCAATCATTTGACCCCTCCATGTTTTTCTTCCAAATTTCAAAGGAGATTGAAGTCGCCCCCTATTATCAATGCAAAGGATTGAATGATGGATCATAGTGCTTTGAGATCTTTCAAAAACAGATCCTTAGCTTGAGGTATGGAAGGTCCATAGACTGTTGATAGGTTGTACCACACATCAGAATCGATTGACTTGAAGGTACCAGACAAGGTATATCAGGTGCCAATCTATTCTTTAAATATTACTTGAACATGGTTCCATAGCACTGGAATTCCCCCAACCATTCCAATGACATCGATCATCATAACTTCACTGTTCTTCCAATTATATTGGCTTACCTCCTTTATTTTTTTTTGCTATCATTTTGGTTTCCTGTGGCAACACAATGTCTGGTTTGAATTTAATGATTTTTTCCTTCAAAGATCGAAGCTTGCCTTTGTTGTTGTACCCCTGAATATTCCAAGAGACATTTTTCATTGTGATGAGGGTACGGATCTGAGAAAGTAATCTGTCAATTGTATCACTTGACCTGAGTTTAGCAGAAGTTCGGTCACTTCCCTTATTACTTCTCTTGTCATCTTTCTCCCTTTTTTTCCTTTGTCAGTTGCTCCTAGATATGGGAGGGTGATAGCCAACATTCCTCCTTCTTTGTCCGAGCCAAGAGGTTTGGGCTCTATCTCTTTCTTTCCCAGCCTGACACTCCATTGGTTGAAGATGTTGCCGAAGTGCGAGAGTTGGTTGACTGGGATTTCTTTAACATTCCCTTTGAGCCATACTATGAATATGTCAAGCATTTTCCTTTCCTCTGGTCCTATCCAATTGTTTTGTTCCTCTGTCTCTATCACTTTACTTGTGTGATTGAGGATCTCCTTGATTCTACAACCTTCTTCTGTAGTTTCCACACTTTTCTCTTGGGGGTAGCTATGTTTATGGGCATTGTGGGTTGATTGTCAATGTCCATAGCTTGGAGAGGAAGTTGAGACACGATCTTATTTTTGAATTGCTTCTCTTGTGTCAGCTCCAAAGTTTCCAAGAGGGCGAAGAGGTTTTCATCCCCTTGAGGGGGGTTTTTTTTACCAATCAGGTGGGTTGTCTGGTCAGATATTGGATGGGGTGTTGGCGGGTTGGATTGGGCAGTTGAGGGAGTGACCTGGGCTCGGTTCCCATGAATGCGGTGACCCCCTATGGTTTGGTATCCTTCATCATTACGGTGTTGGGCTACATGTTGGGCTTCCTCAGCTAGGGTAAGGGATCAGTCACAAAACAAATGGTCGTATTCATGGTAGCGCCAACATTTGAAGGGAACATGTTCATATTCAAGGGGTTACGACCAAGTAGATTCATGGTAGACCAACTCAATTTCTTTAGGTAGGGGTTTGGATATGTTCATATGGACACATATATGGGAATATGTTCCATGTCGTTGACGCGTTGTGATCTCTAAAAATTTTACAAATTGACCATTCGCATTTCTTATTCCTTCTAGGATATCAGGTTTCTAGAAGTCATTCAGAAGGGAGAATAATCTTACCCAAATTGGTGCTATTTGGAAACTCCTCCTTATCGATGTTTTAACATTCCTCCCAATATCGAAAAAAGAGTCTCGCACTGTTCATGTAGGTCCCATTCTCAAAAATGTGTTTCCTATCATCCAAATATGCAAAGATCATAGTGAAAAATCCCTTGACTTGTGGGAATAGTTCGACCTAACCCTTAGGGGCCCATTTATTCTAGATCCACTAGAGGATATCTTGTTCACATGGCTAAATACCTAGGAACTTACAGATCAAGGCATGATCTTTCATGTACTGTCTTGACTTCTCTAATTGATTATTTGGGCTCACGAATTTGGGGTTCTTCTCTACCTTTGGGAGGCAGTGGTTCTGACCCCATGCCTCCCATTGAGAACTCATCAATGGAGTTTCCATGGCCGTCAAGGTCAACATTCATGGTGCCACATTGTTGGAGTGGACGAAGGGCATTCAATTGAATACATCTCAAATCGAAGGAGGCCCCCCTCGCCCAAGTGAAGGGCCACTCATTGGGGAGATTCGCTCCACAGACAGGAGGGTGAGTGCCGCAGGTGGGATCGATGCAGGGACAAAGGCTGACTAAACCTAGCCAGCTAATACGACTATTATAGGGTTGTTGATTCAATATGACAGAACCCTAGCTACAAAGTAAAAACCAAACTTTGACTCAAGATCTCTATTATTATACTCTCAATTGTTGATTCTTGTTGATATTCATTTGAGAAGAAAGAATTTGCTCATTATATGACATGGAAATAAGAGAAAATTGAAATATTAGAAGATCTTGATGTTCATGATTTTGGCTTTGAAATTCATTTACACATTTTCCCATTGACACACTTGGTGAGTCTTAAACACTTGATTGCTCAATATTCCAACATAGGATATCCAATAATAGAAAAATCAAAGAAGTATACAAACTTTAAAAATTACCATAATAGATGAAGCATAAACAATAAAATTACATCAGTATTTACACTATTGTTATAGGTTGTGTGATAGGTCATTTGGGACTTGTTTGAAATAATCTCCTCCTCACAAGAATCAACCAATATAATGCAATTGAAATTATTATCGGTATCTACATGTGAATGGAAAGAGAGCTCAAGACTATGAACAGGAATGAGAACTTGATCATCACAAGAATTATAAATTGGGATGGATTCTTGAACATTGAAATCATCAAAATGATTAGAAGTTTGAAAAGGAGAATCTATTGGAACAACTGAAATAAGGCTTTTCTAATCTTCAAATATAGATTGAGTTGAAAGGTTAAGAATATGAGAACGCGATGTAACCATCATCGAAGGGTGAAGTGCCTCAATATTCTCTATCCTCAAGTCATCATCACAAATGATTTCACATTTTCCATTGGCATTCTCTTCCTTTTCATAAACTAATTTAGAATGAGAAGAATTATTGAATTTAGAAACATGGTAATTTTCAAGTTTATGAAAGATATGATCATTTAAAAATTCTTCTTCCTGATCAATAATTGGTAATTCATTATTTGTTACATATATGAAAACCCCTATATTTTCTAAAATGATATTTTTATACATAGGAATTTTTTACTGATTAGAAAATGAATTATTGCCATTAAACATATCAGGATAGAGGGAAAAATGATTAGTTGAAGACATGTACCTGAAAATTTCTTTATCTGTAAAATTTTTCTCATTTTCCATAATGCAAATTTCAGATTCCTGAATATGTATTTGGATGACCATACTTTCTTGAATATTAATGCTCAAACCTTGTCACTGATCTTAAATTTTAGTGAGATAAAATTCATATTTCTTTACGACATAATTTAACTCATTATTACATTTTTTAATTTTAATTTTTTCCTATTGATTACTACTAGTTGATTTTGCATCTTGTTGATTTTCATCTTCAACAAAATTATCAAGATTTGGAGCAAAAAAACAATTTTGATTTAGATCAACTCTAAGATCAACATTATTTATTTTAGCAACACTTGTTTCCTCCTGAAATTATTCATTAACACTAATTGCATTTTTTGTTTGAAAAGAATTAGCATTGTCATTTTGAGCAAATGATTCTTTAACAATAGTGAATAATCTTGAAAATGTTATATCTTCTGGTTCTGGGAAATTGTAAGAAATACAATGAAGAAAAACTAAATGTTTAAATTGTCTTATTAATTGAAATTGAGGAGGTAAATCTTTAGATTAAAACTGTAAACATTTTCATTTACACATAGTAAGGAAATCCTCCAAAGACTCACCTTCAAATCTACAAAGTCATTCAAATTGATCACAAACCTTTTCATAATCATATTCTTGAAAAGCATGAAGGAACAATTTTGTAAACTCATCCCAGCAATGTACAAAGGAAACTAGCAGTGCTTGACACTAGTTTTTGGATACGCCTGTCAATGTAAGAGTGAATATCCTACAAATCAAAACTTCATCAATATCAAATTTATTACAATTTAAGATAAATTGAGGAGCATGATCAAAAGTAGAAAGATTCTCCTTACCATTAAAATTTGTTTTTGACAAGAGCCTTACTACCTTTATTGGAGTAGTGGAAGGTGGAAGTCTAGTGAAGCAACTCCAAACAGGAAGTTTAGAAGAAGCCATTTCAAATAAATAAAAGTTTGAAAATATAAAACTTCAAATAGACATCTTATCATTGGCCCTCCTTCTAGAGACAAAATGGTTAATGGAAAAAATTGACTGAAATAAACAATGGAGAGATCACTCGGTTAGGGCCCCAATTAAGCTCTTATCTGTTTGGAATGGAAATTTTGAATGGTTCTAATGGGTCCAGTTACCCCCTCACTCTCTCTAACAACTTGTGATTCAGATTTACCCTCTTGCAGAGCTCTTCCAAGAAAGAAAACTTTAGGCTGAAACAAGGGCTTATCCAGGCCGCACTAGAGTTTTATGTTGCAGAAGGAGACTTCTAAAATGAAATTAATTTATTCTAAATGAAAATTTACCCTAGGATGCAAGAGACATAAAATAAATCCTAAATCAATCTCGATTGGAAAGATTTAGATCTGGTCTCAATCGAGACCAAGATAATGAAGTTTGAACTAGATTTGAATTTAAAATAAAAATACAAGTTAACAAGCCAAAGAAAAAGTTTTAATACTTACCACTTATTCACACAAATATGCACATACATGCATATGATAAGTAATTATCAAATATTCATTTCACACATATCCAAATTCAAATAAAATGAATTCAAAATAAGTGACATGGCCGCATTAAGGAAATAGTTCTCATAAAAAAATCACGATTAAAATAAAAACACATTTGCCGTCAATTTTCTAAATAGTTAACGATCATAACATGTCCATCTATTTGAATTCATTGATCAATTTTGATTTAAATATGATCCATCATAAAAAAGAATCATAGATTTCTAATGATTTGAACATGCATATAATTAAATGAATTTACAATATTGGAAAACTAAAAAAACTTCATACTTATATAGATCAATAATTTTCTCAAAATTAAATTAAATTGAAGCTAACATATAATCCTTAACTCCGAAAATAGTGTACGAAAATTGCAAATATGATCAAAACTTTCTATGCACATAAGATTCTTAGAAAAAATCATGATAGCATGAAATTTTCAAAGTTAGAAATACATCTCTTTAATCTAGTCCAAATAATAGTCGATTCTCTATAAAATTTAGTCTTCTACATAATGCAAAAACTTTCATTTTGTAGAGAAATTGGAACTTTTTCTCCTTCTCTTAAATATTATTTATAATTACAAAAATAAATCTCCAAAAAAGAGAGTTGTTCAAAGAATAGCCAAGATATTTGATTTCAGTTGAAAAGAATCTCTCTTTTGGTCTTATTGGTGTCATTCCATTGCTCTAAAATCCCTTTGCCTCATCCTCTTCCATAAATTCTCTATAAAAATAAAATTAAAACCAATTAAAATTAAGAGAGAAACTCAGATTTTTAAAATTTTGAAAACAAATTAACGAAATCAAAATCAATTTGATAAATTAATAAAATCAAATTCTACTCTCGTTGCTTTCTTGCAAAGATTTTCTTTGGCCAAATTAATAATCTAAAATGAATTTGTAACAAGAAGTCATTTTGAATAAATCAAAATGCTTCAAAATAAATTCCAAAATTGATTTTTTTTGTTGCAATTTCATAGCCCTCATTTTTGCTAATTTTTTGCATAGTAAATCTCTGATTTGATTGCATTAATGTTTCCAGATATTCTCAATGAAAGTATTCTTCTAGTGAGCTCTCATTTCCAATTTGACTAATAGAACTCAAGTATAATAGTGAAAATTGAATTCTAAACTAAAAAGCCTTCTTAAAAAATTATAACAATTACATATTTTAACTTTTATTTTATTTTAAATATAAAATATAAATATTAAAAATAAATTTAATTAAATTAAAACCAATAAACATCATATAATAATAATTTAAAAAGTCAAATGAGAGTTTGAAGGTATATATAAAAAGCAAGGATGATACCTATGGCATGGAGGGATGAGGCGTGGGAGGGGCCCACGTGGAAGGAGTGGATCCATGCCATGGTTTTATATCTCCCTCTTAATAATGCCCTTCGAGCCCCTAGTTATTAATATTTATAAAATTTCAGCGGAATGACATTGTTATATTATTAATATATATATAAATAAATATATAAAGTGTTCCAGTTCGATGTTTTAAAAAAATATTAATTAATATATATATATATAAATATATATATAAAAGCGTTAGTTCCGATGTTTTAAAAAATATTATTATATTAATTTAAATCTATAAAAATAAGTAAATACATTTTCACATGTTTATATGGTGAAATTCAATTGAAATTTGATGAAGTTTAATTTTTAAATTGTAAGTCCAAATAACGTGAAACTTGAACCATGGGAATTATACATACAATGAAGCAATTGAAACGAAAATCTGAGAAAAATAATAAACCCCTAAAATTAATGAAATGAAAGCACTAAAGAGGTGATTTGACCAAAATTTACACGGGGGTCTGCATAATTAGTTTCAAAAATTATGGGGGCATTGTGGCCACATCACCACCAACTCTAGAACTTGGCTCGAAGTTGTTCCTAGAACAACTTTGAATCTAATTAGAAGTTTAAGTGTTCTGTGAAGTGGAATTTCTCCCTAATGTTGGTTTAAAGATGAACATAAATTGATGAAATGGGTAGTAGAAGTCGAAGTCTTTTATTGGCATTGGTTTAAGGCTAGCCACCCGCCAAATAGTGCTCATGAAACATGAGTCTATCTCTAACCACAACTCTGACTTTGTCATTGACTAACTTTGGCTCTAGGCTCTAGCTTAGGTTGTGGCTCACACACGTTTGATATAACTTCGAATTTAGTAGTTGACTATCAATTACCCCTTGTCTTATATAAGGTGAGAATATGAATTTATCTCCACTACAAGTTATATCAATACTTGAGAATGAACTTTGAGGTATGATTGATATGTCTTCTTAGTTGTTGAAGACCATTTCCAAGAAGAAATCCCTCCAAGGTGAATCTTTTCTCTTACAGGAGTCTAGTTTCTGGAACACCTATCTAAATGATGAGTGTGTTTTCCACAATGATCACAATGATGGAGATAAAAAAACTAATATTTTAAGTGGCTAATTCAATCACAATGTTGAAATTTGATAATTTAAAGTGGATATGGAAGTGAAGTAGGTGAAGATGAATTGTCGTGAAGAAACCCAAAACTATGAAGCTAGATTGGTTTGGAGTATTTTGGGAGGTGGAAGGTCACATCCTTGTCATATCCAAGACTAGTTTTGTGTTTGTTGTTGGTAACTTCTTCCCAAGTTCTAGTGATGGGCTTAGGAAGTGAAATCAAAACCTTTGCATCTTCATCTAAATTTGTTCGTGAAGTGATGCCATTGAAATGATCGTATGCTAACTATCGATGGCAATCAATCTCAAATAATGAATTGTTTTGAACAAGAACCAATTTAGAATATTGATTCTTTTGTTGTACCTCATCTCGTTGGAGTTGTGACTCAAGCTAAAGAAATTCAATCTTATCCTATGCATATTGTAAACATAGTTTAATATCAACAAGTGGGGCTTTCTTGATTTTTATACTATGTTGTTAATAATAAACAAGATTAAAGTTCTTAATAACTCTAATAAATAATCAATTTTGGCCATTATTTTAACAACTCAAACTTAATAAACGAGGAGCATCAACTTCAACCAAAAATGCACTTGAATAAGGTGTTTCTAGGAAAGTGGTAGAGGGATATGTTGTGCACCACTCTACACTAACTCTTTAAGGAGTTGCACCCTAGTTTAGGAAATCACCTCAGACCAAAACATAATAACTCGATAATTGGTGCATAGTACCTGCACTAAGGAAAACCTTGAACACCATGCTATAGTTTGCATTTTGGTTGGTGATTGGATCGTAGTTAGTAAGATTTCATTTGAGAAATGTGTCCCTTAGACAACCACAAGGCAAGGTGTTATGAAACTAGCTCAAGAAAAAGATAGAAAAGATAGATCAACACCTTAAAATTCAGCCTCTTCGAGGGGGCAACCTCCTTTACATTACATAAATGAACAATTATTGGACGATACAAATGAAATGACCTCCTTTCTATATATAGGAGTCTAAGGGGTCATAACATAATCAGAGCTGACATAACAATAATAATGTAAGGGCACAATAATAACAATAGTGGGCTTCTATGGGGTACAATAGTAACAATATGGGCACTACATGGGTACATCAATATATAAGTGGGTTGTACTAATAAAATAAGGGGTTACACTAGTAGTATAGGGGCCTAACATGCCCCTCTCCTTCAAAAAGTGTTGGCCTCAACGCTTGAGTAGTTCTGGATGCTTCTGTATAAAATTCTTGTCCTCCCATGTGGAATCTTCAGCGGGTAAGTTCTTCCACTTGATGAGATACTCTGAAACTGATCGATTTCGTAGCTGTTGGGTTCTTATTTCTGTGACTACTCCAGGTTCCAATATGATTTTTCCTTCCTCTTCAATTTCTGGCAATATTGTTTGAATTGGGATCTTTTGCAAGTTTTGAATAAGTGGTCATACTTCTTCATCCTTCTTCCATTCATCCCTTGCTTCGTTTATCCAATCTGGTTGGATAATAGAAATAGCACAAAACAATGCTTCCACATCCTCATCCTTGAAGAGTCTTCCCATTCGGTTAGGTCGCCATTTTTTAAGTGCATCTAGTATTACCAACATTTCCTTCTCATAAATAGCTTGCTTGAGATGTAGCAGTAAAAATACCCAATCACCTACATCAAAACATTTTTCACTACGATGTTGATCTACCTATTGTTTCGTTTGATTTTGCACTGAAGCGGCATTATCCTTTAAAATTTGGAGAACTTGTTGTTGATGCTCGATGTGATCTTTCATTGCTTGAACCTTTTTCTTCTTGATATGTCCTTCTATATTGATAGTTTGAGGAGTGGTAATTTCAACAAATGAATTACAAGATATGGTTGGATTCATTTCTTCTTTCTCGATGTGATCTTTCACTTCTTGCACCTTTTTCTTCTTGATATGTCATTCTATCTTGAGAGTTTGAGGAGTGGTAATTCTTGCCAATGCTTTACAGGATATGGTCTGATTCATTTCTTCTTTGTCTGGGGTGGGATCCTGGCGTATATCCTCTTTTTTTGATGTTTCTTGATCATTTTCTTCCTCCTCTTCATATTCTATGTAAAATAATTTCTTCTTAGCACACTTATGACCTTTAGTGCATTTGCTATCACAATTGTAACACAACCCTTTTTCTCTTTTTTCTTCCAATTGTTGTGGTGTACCCTTGTAGGTTGTGGAAGGCTAGGAGAAACAAAACTTCCATCTTTATAGTTGTGAGGGGTATGCTTCCTGGTTTCCATAATTTTTCTTTCCGCTATGTCACAAAGTCCTTTTACTCTTTCCAATTTTTGTGGTGTTGCTCTAAAGAAGGTGTTACTCTTTGTATCCTCATAATGTTCTATCATTTCCTCCGTGAAAATTGACCACGTAACAAGTTGTTTACGAGAACAAAGCACTTCATACCATAAAAATTGATCCAGTTCTAAATATGAAGATGCAATACATACCCTTTGTAACAGTGGTACACCATGTAGATCAAAATATTGCTCCATCTGAAGTATCCAATTTACCAGATCCTTGCCATCAAACTTCCTCATCTTGCTTTTTCTTGATTTTAGGAGTTTGATCTTGAAACGTCTGTAACTCTATACTTTCGGATCTTTAAGTTCTGAAATTATGACTTGTAGTAGCCCTCTGCGTCCTCTTTCCAATGCCACAAGTCTAATCCAAATTGGACTCTCCAAGGAAGAGTTATACAAAATCTCCCACAGTGACCTGATTATAGACTAGTTCAGTAGAGCGAATTGTACGACGTGCCACGAGTCACTGTTTCGCCCTTTGGCTCTAAAAAAATATCTACAAGAAACTACAGTCCATCCTCTTTCTGTACCTTCTTATGAAATTTCAATCAGATTCTCAGAGAGAAAGTTATGAGGCTTTTCCCCAGGTCACCTGTTTGTAATGTAATTCAGGAGTTTGCAAGAAGACCAACTTCCTCAGATCATATCTCCGCAAATATAGCGTGAAAAGTTTTGAAATTTGGATCCAAGGTTCAGTGCGATTTCTTATCAAATGAGTTTTGTTTTTTGCTTCTGAAACGTCGCAGAAAAAAAGTTATAGCGAACATGCCACGATGACTTACCTGGAGCAGCGAAACCCTAGAATCTAAAGCTCTGTAACCAAATGTTATGAAACCAGCTCAAGAAAAGATAGAAAAGATAGATCAACACCTTAGAATTCAGCCTCTTCGAGGGGGCAACCTCCTTTACATTACATAAATGAACAATTCTTGGATGATACAAATGAAATGAACTCCTTCTATATATAGGAGTCTAAGGGTCATAACATAATGAGAGCCGACATAACAATAATAATGTAAGGCACAATAATAACAATAGTGGGTTTCTATGGGGCACAATAGTAACAATATGGGCACTACATGGGTACATCAATATAATAAGTGGGTTGTACTAATAACAATAAGGGGTTACACTAGTAGTATAGGGGCCTAACACAAGGGAACACAAAAATCATAACCAACAACATTGATAATGACATATTTTGTACATGTGATGATGTAAATACATTAACACAATGAAGATACATTCCCAAAATAAAAAGAAATTGTAAATATTCTTGATGCAAAATAGTCCAACAACTCCTGCCAACTGAAAATATCAATCCTTGGTTGCACAATATATCTTCTATAAAGAGATTATAAATTGGATTTGCTTAATCACATGCTCAAGTCCCTCTCCATAGTGAAGGGATGACCAAACAACAATTCACTAATGGAATGTTCAACTATATCATAAAGCACCATGATTCCATATGTATACTACATAAAATTATCTATGAGCTCATGAAACTGAAAAAGTGAAATAAAATAGGAATGTCACAACAATTTGGTGAGCATAAGGAAGCATGAGTTTCACACAAAATTCAAGAACAAAGTAGAGAAATTCATTATCACTACCCAAATTTCCTTGCTACAATGGAAAGGAAGGTATTATCACAAATTATGTTGAATGAAATTATGGCTATCGCTATTGTAGCAATATATTCTATACACATACCATCCACAAAGAGGCTCTCCATGCATCAACCTCTATTACTTCAAAACTAATGGTGATTCCTTTGAAAATAGAAATGGTAACATAGTCTAAGTGTAAGAAGTAAATTTCCTTGAATGATGCCACCTTCATTGTCTCTATTAAACGATTAATCCAGAGTTCCTAGGAATCATGGTCACTGAGAGAAAGGGTGTAAGGAGATATCTCAACATGTACATGAACAGGTTCACAAGGTGATGCAAAAAACACACTCTGGCTACTCCCATTTTGCACTCTACTACACAAACACAAAGGTGGGGACTTAACTAGGCATTGTCTATATGCAACTCATAGGGTCAAAATGTAGTGGGTATATGGTAAATATTTTTCATGGTGGCACTGAACAAATTGATATGTGGTCATGATGAATGCTATGAGTCCCCATTCGTAAACAAAATAATTGAAATTATGGGGATTATCAATGGTTGGATTCATGAAATTCCTCCCATCCAATAACTTGTGTTGTATGGGAATCTTGTTTTTCGACAATGGTAGGAATGACTCCAGCAAGGCTAGGAATTGATGGATAGGGTTTTAACACTAGATCTTCATGCTTCAAGTCTTTATATTTTTCCTTATTTTATAAAGAGATTTCAGAACGCTACGAGAATATATCATGGGACTAGTCACAAGGATAATTTTGTGGCCCAATTATTTTTCCTCTCTAGACTGGGGATCATCATGGAGAATGATTACCAGATGGTGGAGGATTGAAAAACTAAGATTCACAAGAGAGTATCCAAAATAGGAGTAAAGGGTCATTTCTTCCTAATTGGAAAAGCTGAAGCCAAGAACGATCGCAGATCTGAGACATGGTGGCATTGAGCAGGTGGTAAAGGAGTTGCATTGACTTGTGTCTAAAATTAGCTCTAAAATTCTTAGGATGGAAAAAGGAATTTTTAAAAAAACTAGATTTGATACAATTGTAGGAAAGGCCCATGAAAATAGACAAAAATTATTTGAAATATGTGAGGCAAATTATTCACAAGTTATACATAGAAATAGACGTTTTCCTAACCTTTGGTTTCATATTCCAAGAGGTTTGTTGGACTTCTCATGATTGTTGGCCTTCACCTGAGGCTTTTCTCCTTCCACTCAAGTGAACGTGCCAAATTTACATAACCCTGAGGATTATGCTTCCAACACCCACTACCATATATTGGTTTTCATAGTGTTAATTGATCCATAAGAACAACAATACATATATCTTTCCATCTAAGTATCAAGTCTTGGGGAAGAATATAATGCCACACTAACTACCCAAGGATTTAGCTCTAATCTCAAACTTTTTTCCATTGTTAATCCTCCATGATATTCAATTCCCT
Source organism: Pinus taeda (assembly GCA_000404065.3). NCBI lineage: Eukaryota > Viridiplantae > Streptophyta > Pinopsida > Pinales > Pinaceae > Pinus > Pinus taeda. The sequence continues at coordinate 20,436 of APFE031305337.1, forward strand.
ATAAGAGGGAAGGATGGTACACTACTACAATATTGACTATGGCATTGCTACATCCCTAAAATCCTTTGTTGTACTTTATTTATTTATCTATAATTATTTGTTATTTTATTTTATTTTTTTGGGCATGAATCACATTTTCTGACATGTATTTTTTGTTATATTTGCATCGACAATCATTATTTAGGGTTGATTTAATGATGATGCATACCCGATTCTTGTATTAAAACAATAAATGCAGGGTTGATGTAATCTCCATTAGGGGAATTTTTAGGTAAAAAATGGGGCTCAAAATAAAAATTGTACTAACAAAATTAACTTTAAAAGAACCAATAGGAATTAAGATGATGATATCATCCCCAGGGGAAAATATTTTGGAGAGAAAATAAGAAAACTACGTTATTTTAATTGTATTTGTAACTTATTTCCTTAGAGGTTTACTCAAATATCAAGTGCAAACACCCTTTAGATGTGGAATTAAATTCCACATCCAACAAGTACCCACTATGCCTAGTTTTGAGTAGATCCACATTGAAGAAAATTAAAAATATGTGAAAAAGCAAATATTTTTCATATTTTCTCCATTTTCTTTGATGTGGGTCTACTTAGAACTATGCAAAGTGGGTACTCCTTGGATGTTATTAAAAAGTAGTTTCCTTTCTTTTGCTCTAAAAATTCATAACTCTTATTTTATTATTTTGACTATTATTTTATTATTTTCCTTATGAGGCCTGTTTAGACCTCAAAATTCCCCTAATGATTATTGAAAAAAAAATAAAAAATCCCACATGTGCATTTTTAAGATAAAGTGAAAAACGATGACCCCCTGATTTCATTTTTACATGAAGACGTGTGGCATAACGTTTTTGAGTTGAAATGGATTTGTGAAGGAACTCAATAAGCTAAGACACGAGATACTTTTGTGGCATCCTTATATCAATTATAATTTTTTTATCATTTACTCTCTTTTTCTTTAATTTGCATCATTAAAATAAGTTGGGATTTGGGTTTTGGAGGTGGAAGACCAAATTTGGATTTTTTAGATATATTTAGGGTTTTGAATGGAAAATGGAATTTGTATTTTGGAGATGATATTTAGAAAAAGAGAGAGAAAAAATTAGGTTTAGGGAATATCTAATTCCTCCTCTCTCCTTCTTGTCCTTCCTCTCTTCTCTTTCTCTCCCTCTTTCTCTCTTTCCACTCCTCCATCTTCATCTTCCCCTCTTCCCTTCCTCTTTTTATTGCTCCCTCCTCTTGGAAGTTTTGAATATTTTCAAGTGAATTAATGCATATACATTATTAAGTAGAATAAAAAGTAAATAGTGACAAACATACACACACTCAGTCCTTAGATATTTATCTTGAAAACCCTCAACCCAAAAAACTAACTATAACAATAGATTGAAACTACCTTATATTATAATATCTATAAATACGAAGAGGAAAAAACCCTAAAATCGAAAATTACTAACCTTAGGAGCTAAGGTGGTGAAAATAATATGGTCCTTAGTGAGCTTTGTTGGTACCTCAACATCCTAGGACCATAAATTTCTCATATGAACTCCCTTTGGGATGCTCTTCAACTCATTTGAAATATATTGATAAGATTTATAGGAAGGGATCCAATCTACATAAAGATTTTGGATTATACCCTTATTGCAATGAAACACCAAGAAATATTGTTTAGGACATGACAAATGCATTGGAATTTAATGAACTAAAACTTTCTCTAAATCTGACATGGTCTAGGGTTAGTTTTGAGATGGTGGAAATATTTAATGGCCATTTAAATGACGCTTCCTTTGTATTCCTCTTCCACCTTTTATTTTTCAAATTCTCCATCCTCCCCTTTATTCTTCCCCTCTTCATCCTATCTTTCTTCCTCCTCTTATTCTTACCCTCTCTATCTTCCCCTCCTACTCCTATTCTTACCTTCTTTCTTCATGTTCCTCTTCCCCTCTCTTTCTTCCTCCATTTTCCTTTTCCTCTTCCTCCTTTTCTTCCATATTTTCTTCCTTCTCTTTCATCTTCTCTTCCCTCACTCCCCTATTTTTTTCTATCATCTTCCTCCTTTCCCCCATTCCTTCTCTCTCCTTTCTTCCTTTAGACTTGCACAATACCAAATGGTACTTTTTTCTTCCTTCTTTTTCATGTTGGGTTGTGTTATATTCTTTCCACGACTAACGTACGTAGTGAACCGAGGGGTTAGAGGGGGGGGGCAGAGCCCCCCCTTTGTTGCATTGATTGCACAACAGGGGGGTCATAGGAGGGTTTGAGGGGGGTGGGTAGCCCCCCTCTATGGGGTCCGGGGCAGGGCCCCGGGAAATTTTCTTTTGGACCCTGTATTAGGTTGGGTGGACCTACCTATGGTTTTCAGTCCATGGTTTTGGACGTGATGGTTTTCGGTCCATGGTATGGAATGCTTCAGTATGTATAAATATGTATTGTAACATTGAAAGGAATATAATGAAAAATCAAGCTGGTAGTCTCGATTTTGGGATCCAGGGGAAAATATCTGTATATATGTGTTATGCTATCACAATGTTTATTTTCTATGTTTTAGCATTCGTATGCAGGTAATTTTTGTACGAGGTTAAAACCTACATTTGGTATTGAAGCTATTTTCGCTTCAAGGGGACGCCTTTGTTGTTGAGGGATTTCGCTCAGGCTTGTGGTAGACCCTGTTCAGTGGGAGATCTACAGGATCGATTCTAGTGGTGAAAGAAGATGGCGAGCAGTGGAAAGATAGAGATAGAGAAATTTAATGGTAAGAGTTTTGAGTTGTGGAAACTCAAGATGGAGGATCTGTTGGTGGATAAAGATCAATGGAACATGGTAGATCCGGGTACTAAGCCAACAAGAGTGTCCGGTGAAGAATGGAAGACATTGGATCAGAAGGCTAAGAGCACAATACGATTGTGTGTCTTAGATTCAATATTGCTAAATGTATTGGGGGAAGTTATGGTGAAGGCTTTGTGGGACAAGTTAGGGACTTTGTACCAATCTAAGTCTCTGGTGAATAAAATGTTCCTACGGAAAAAGTTGTATAACCTGAGGATGAAAGATGGAGACTCGGTGATAGAGCATCTGAATGCATTTAATACAGTGGTAAGTCAGTTATTATCTATTGATATTAAAATTTTAGATGAAGATAAGTGCATCAGTTTGTTGTGTTCTCTACCAGATTCGTGGGATAGCCTGGTTATTGCAATAGGGAGCAATGCAACTACCTTGTAGTTTGATGAAATAGTCTCATCCTTGCTAATGAAGGAGATGAGACGAAAAAATATGGAGAGCCAGAATGGTGATGCCTTGTATTTATGAGGACTGCCCCAGAACAGAAACAAAAATAAGTCATTGAGTGAGAGATCTAAATCTAGAGGGAGATCTAAATCTCTAAGAAAACCTGTAAAGGTGGTGTGCTAGAAATGCAAAAAGGAAGGGCACTAAAAAAGGGACAGTAAATCTAAAGCTCTTGACAAAAGAAAGGGATCTGATGATGCTTCTTCTACAGAGGTGAAAACCACCTTAGATGAAGGTGGGGATGTGTACTTGTATTCTTCAAGTACACATGTAAACCATGAGGCATGGTTGATTGACTCAGGTGCATCCTTTCACTTCACTCCCCATAGAGAGTGGTTCTGCGAGTATGAGAAATACGATGGTGGTGATGTCTTCTTGGGGGATGACAGGAAGGCTAGAATTGTTGGTCGCAGAAAAGTAAAGTTGAAGTTGCAAGGTGGAAGGGTTAGAACACTTCCGGGTGTTCTACATATTGCTACATTAGCCAGAAATCTGATTTCTATAAGTAGGCTAGATGATGCAGGTGTAAAAACAGTGTTCGAGAAGGATACCTGTAAGATGGTTCGAGGAGCACTGGTATTGATGCGGAGAGTTCGGACTAGAACTCTGTACAAGCTGCAAGGTAGCACTATTGTTGATGGGTGCAACAGTTCTGTGGTTCCTGAAAGTGGAGCAAAAAATCTAGTGGTCTCTGGAGAGAAGACCATGTTGTGGCATCAAAGGCTTGGACATATTGGAGAGAAGGGCCTTCGAATACTTCATGGTAAAGGTATGGTAGAAGGTATGAGTAATAGCTCTCTGGATTTTGATTTCTATGAAAATTGTGTATATGGGAAGCAGAATTGGGTGATTTTACCCTCTGGTGGTAAGAGGGCGAAACAAATATTAGAGCTTGTGCACAGTGATGTGTTTGGACCTATGAAGGTTCCATCACTGGGTAAGTCTATGTACTATGTATAATTTATAGATGACTTCTTAAGGAATACATGGATATATTTCCTTTAGAAGAAATCTGAAGTCTTTAATAGGTTTAAAGAATTTAAGGCTCTGTTGGAAAACCAGATAGAGAAGAAGATAAAGGTGCTGAAGACAGATAACGGTGGAGAGTTTTGCAGTAAGGAATTTGAAGAATTCTATAAGAAGTGTGGTATAACACGGTAGAAGACTACTCCATATACACCTTAGCAAAATGGAGTTGTAAATAGAATGAACAAGACATTGATGGAAAGGGCAAGAAACATGCTCATTGGTGCCGGGTTAGGATAAGAATTCTGGGCAGAGGCTGTGGACACAACATGTTACCTGGTCAATAGATCACCTTCATCAGCGTTGGAGGATGAGACTCCACAAGAGGTATGGACTGGTAAGAAACCCTCTCTTTCACATCTGAGGGTATTTGGATGTGATGCATATGTACATGTTCCAAAGGAGAAACAAACCAAGTTGGATAGTAAATCTGAAAAGTGCATATTTATTGGGTATAAGGATGGTTTAAAGGGTTATAAGCTTTGGAACCCAACAACAAGGAAGGTTGTGTACAACCAACATGTGGTGTTCAGAGAGGTGAAAGTTGTTATTAAACATGAAGTCCAACCAAAGTAACCTGAGAAGATAGAGTTTGAGCTAAAGGAGGAAGAATCAGACTCTAAAATAGAGGAATTAGAAGATGAAGAGCCATAAACTCCGGGTGTAAGAAGATCGGTTCGAGAAAGAAGGCATCCAGAAAGGTATAGTCCATCTGCTTTTTGTTCAAATTTTGTTTTATCTATTACTGATGATGATCCCAGAACTGTGAAGGAAGCAGTAGATTCAAACGATGGAAAACTCTAGAAAGAGGCCATGGTTGATGAAATGGCATCTTTGCACAAAAATGAGGCTTGGGATCTGGTGGAGTTGCCGGCTGGAAGGAAACCCATTGGCAGCAAATGGGTGTTCAAGAAGAAGACAAATGCCGAAGGGAAGGTGGAGAAATACGAAGCTTAGTTGGTAGCAAAAGGTTATTCCTAGGTGCCGGGAATTGATTTTGGTGATATTTTTTCTCCTGTTGCCAACGTTATTTCTATTAGATTACTTTTATTTGTTGCTGTTGCTTTTGATTTTGAGGTAGAACAGATGGATGTGAAGACAACATTTCTTCACAGGGATATGGAAGAGGAGATCTACATGAAGCAACTTGAAAGCTTTGCGGTGAAGGGTAAGAAAGAACTAGTATGCAAGTTAAAGAAGTCTCTGTATGAGTTAAAATAGTCACCAAGGATGTGGTATTAGAAATTTGATACATTTATACGAGGACTTGGCTTCACCAGAATAAAGCAGATCATTGTGTGTATTTTAAATGAATTGGTGTCTGTATTATTTATCTAGTCTTGTATGTGGATGATATGTTGTTGGTTGGAAATGACAAAGAAATTATCCAGGATTTGAAGACCCAATTGTCCTCCAAATCTGACATGAAAGATCTTGGTGCTGCAAACTATTTTTTGGGCATGGAAATTAAAATAGATCGAGCAAAGAGGAAGCTCTAGTTAAACCAAAAGAAGTATGTTGAGACAATACTGCAGAGGTTTAATATGCAGGATAGTAAACTGGTGAAGGTTTCTATTCCTGTAGGTGTAAAGTTATTTGTTGAACAGTGTCTGAAGACACAAGAAGAGGAAGAGGATTTGTCCCATGTTCCATATGCAAGTGCAGTCAGTAGCTTGATGTATGCAATGGTCTATACTAGACCATTGCACATGCAGTGGGAGTATTGAGCAGGTTTATGTCAAAACCAGGGAAGGAGCATTGGACAAAGTAGGTTTTTAGGTATTTGTGTGGCACTAGTGATTATCGTTTGTGCTACCAAGGAAGACCAGGATTAGACAGAGTTTTGGATATCCGTGGCTTTGTTGATGTAGACTAGGCTGGAGATTTGGATCAGAGAAGATCTACAAGTGGGTATGTGTTTAACCTATTTGGAGGTGCAATCAGTTGGATGAGTAAGAAACAATTTGTAGTGGCACTATCAAATACACAGGTAGAATACATGGTAGCCACTCATGCAAGCAAGGAAGCAGTTTGGTTGCAGAGATTGTGTTCAAGTATGGGGTTAGTACAGGGAGCTATCAGGATAGACTGTGACATCCAAAGTGCAATTTTCTTATCAAAGACCCCTGCTTATCATTCAAATACAAAGCACACTGATTTTTAGTATCACTTTGTGAGGGATATGATAGAAGACAAAAAAGTGTTGCTGGTAAAGGTGGACACTTTGAAGAATACTGCAGATGCATTG
>APFE031305339.1:0-19906 GCA_000404065.3 Pinus taeda
GAATAGAGGAAGGCTAAGCCCCAAGGTGAAAAGTAAAACTAAAAACTCTGAAATTAATTCACACATAGAAAGAAAAAGACAGATATGATGTCTAAATTAAAAGAAACCATGATATAGGAACCATTGATATCCACGAAATTGTCTAATATTAAAATGGATGGAATTGACAAATTGGGAAAAGGAACTACGTTCACAATTGCAAAAGTAAATGCCGGAAAAAATATAGCGAAACCTTGTATCTGAAATAGATTTGTCCTGCAATGAGTATTCCATGATTAGTGAGATGAAGCAACAAAGTCCGCAGCACTTGAATCCACAAAGTGCAACCACAAACACAAAAATCTCCCAAATCGAATTCTCTAATACTTGCAGACACAAACAAAACATATATATGGCCATTTACCAAGATGGATCATATATATAGCAGAGCGACACAGATAGGAAGCGTTTCCAACAAAAACATAGATGGATCATATATATAGCAGAGAGACACAATCTTTGATGTTTCATTTTGTGGACTTCCTTGAGTTCTCCCAAAATAGAAGTGATCAACGGGTGATCAACGGTTCATTCTGTATGTTCTTTTAAGTCACGATCTCTCGTGCTTTTTCTAGTTTCATTTTAAATTTTAAAATAATTGCAAGAACGGTCTTTCAGTTAATGGATTTCAGTAATAATCTATTTTCTATTTATTTTTTATTTTAAATAGAGCTTACAGTTTCTATTTTCATTTTAAATTTCAAAATAATTACAACAAAAGTACATCAATGCTTCAGTTAATAAATTTCAGTCCCAATCTCTAGATGTTCTTTCTTTTTGTCCAACATTAATATTATATTCGTTATCTCATAATCATTAAACGCTTTTGTCTCTTTTATATATATATATATATATATATCCATTTACAAAATGAACTTCGAAAGATATATATAGCCATTTACCAAGTTGGTTGAACGGCTTGTATCATTTGGAACTTGTATCATCTGGAACCGTACATCAGATATATGAATTTCCAGTTTGAACGTTTGATGAACCCATCTCGAACATTCCACCGTATATACGTATTTCCGGTGTGGTTTGAACGTTGGAGGAGCGTAGTACAAACACAAGTGGCATTATGGAGTGTAAGATGCTTCTTTATGGTCAGATAATATAACAAACTTGCCTCTGACAAAAGCACGCCCACTAATTAGGCATTACATTCAAATTGGTTTGAACGTTTGGTCAACTCCAAGCGCCCACTACATAGCATACCTTATCTGTTTGAACGTTTGCTCAACTCCAAGCGCCCACTACATAGCATACCTTATCTGTTACACACTAGTGGCATCTGCGAATTGCAAGTTTCTCGTTCAGCTTCGCAAATCTTCTGTGCGCAGCCTTAGGATCAATCCTCGTTACCAACAGATAAAATAAAAGCCCTAGAGCAGAGAAGAAAACGAAGACCATGGTTCACGCATAATGTCAGGGAGCAAGAAGAAACACGCTTCCAAGGTCGGAGAGAAAGGAATATATGGTAGGAGGTAGCGTATGATTCGGTCTCGGACGCACCTAAGATGTGCTATTTGGCGGTAGGAGGAACAGGAAAATATGGTAATCGATAGCATCATGATTAATGTGCATGTGGCAGAGAATGTCATGAGTGAAAGTAAACCGTAAATTGCGCTTTCGCTATACTTCTACATGATTCCTGTACTCACTATTATTAGTCCCTCATGCTACCTTCCACAACGAGCTATTGTTAATTGATTAATAAAAATATAACCTAATTATGTTTTAGGTACCACTAATCGTATAACGTAAATGGCTGGGATTTAATAATCTTAAGCGGGAATCACGCATCACGCAAGGAATACGAACTGCATAGTACAGAGTGGATGGTGCCCCGATCTTCTAAAATTATTCAGTGCAAGAAAAAATCGAATGCTTAATATCAGGTCTGTCACAGATATAATAATAGATAGAATTTTGATCTAATCTTACTCTCATAAATCTAAACCAAACCATTTTCACATGATATATCTTTATATAAACCAAACCATTCTCTACAAAAATTTATAATTTAACAATTCACTCAATTTATTTTTTGATGTGAAATAGAGAATAATACATTCATTATGATATTTAAAGTAAAATATATATACTTCTAACTAAAATACAAAACAATAAATGAAGAATAAAAATATGGCATTAGCTATAAATTTTAAATATACATTTCACATAATTATTTTGATATTTCTTTGAACAATTGTTTTTATATTGAAATATTTAAATTTAAAATTACTAATATTCGTTTATAAAAATCAACTTTGATACTAAGAATTAACAAATAAATAAACATAAATCATATAAATTGAAAATAGAAATATAATCTAATAAATTATTCAATAAAATACTCATAAACGTTAAAATCACTAAAAATTTAAAAATTCTATTATAAATATAACAATAAAAGAAATGCAGTCAGTGTTCGCAAAGATTTCATTGAATCAAATTATGGACAGTGAGCTCTTCACTTGCTATAAAATATAAATTATTCATTAAAATACAATATAAACATAAAAATATAATATATTATAAAATACATAATAAAAACAATTCAAATCCTTTATTTATGAAAATGTTACACTTTATTAATCATATGGTAAAATGAAATGATATACAAATAATCATTCTCACCTTTCAATGTAAAAGAAAGATTTAAGGGATTTTAGTATTTCTAATTTTCATAGATATAATATAAATATAAATAAATAATAAATAAATTACCAACATTAATTTGTTTTAAATAGATTACCTATTCCCCCATATTACCAAAATCCAATTCATTCATCATTTTGTCTAAATTACAATTCCCATTCTCTGTGAAAAAAAAAAATCATCATAATAAGTAATCCTTGATCACACAAAGCTAATAACTAGCATATATGACTAGTAAACAAATAGATTTAAAAGACTATGCAGATGAAAATCGAGAGTGAAATAGAGAGGAAAATACCTTACATAATTTTAGTTTGCCAAAAATTCTTCCATTTCCAAATAAGTTTAAGAAATTGTTGCGACAATTGCCAAATGGAACTTCAATAAACAAACATGCATGATGATACAACCTTAAAAGTTTTGGATACATTTTAATTGTTCTTGGACCATCATATTTAAATCTTTCTAAAATATAGTTTAAAGAATATTAGTTCTACTAAAATGCCCATATGCTTCTTATGGAAATATTAGAATTGATTGTGTCTATGGACGTTTGAGGGATAACCACGAATAAATACAAGCACTGACGACATAATAATAAATAGTGAGGATGACCTGGCTTGTATTCTTGTTGTTCGTTAAACTCAAATATTCTTGAGTTAGTTAAACTCAAATTCCACTAGTCGATTAAGCCATTGTTACATTATGATATATGTAATAATAGATGATTACACCAAAGGTGTTTTCCCTACGAAGTTGGTTGGAAAACACTGTTCACCCTAGAGAATGCGAATACATCATTTTCTTCCTCTATCAAATCAGTTTTGAACACATGGAAATGGCAATAGGAATAGCGCAGGTGTGTTGTTTTCAGCAATGGTTGCTGACAAGGATGACTATCATTAATGTATGGATATAGTGCATTTTTTTTACAAACAAAACATCAAAAAAATACTATGTTAGATACTAAAGTAATTAATGGTTTTACGTGTTTCCGGAATGCTGATTCTATATTACATCGCATCGATCCCATATGAACGATCGAAAACATGAAGGCTCTCTTACCTAGGATGGCTTGTGGTTTCCTTTCCTTCATGAATGACTCCACACCCTCATCATAACATAGCTCCTGCCACTGTTCCCATACGAGTTGTGGAATTTCTAGACTTTCTTCCTGTTATCGGCAAAATTCAGTAGTCGATTTTTGTTGGAATTGACGTCCATGGGAAATACTCTGCTTGTACCTACCTACAGTTATGAAAATTTGTCATATATGATATTCCAATCCCATACCCTTGTATTCTTCTTCTTTCACTAAGTGCATTCAATGCCTCTGCTTGGAAGCTTCAAATCTCAGCCAGTCGTAGCGCTTTATTCTAGCTTGTTTTATCTTGTTTTGAGTGTGACCTACAAGGTTTTCAAGAGCACATGGAGGTCATCACATGGTCGGACGATGAAATGGCTCAATATAGGGTGAGGAAAATTTATGTTAAAATATTTTGGTTAGTAAAATTTTCTATAAGTTATGTTCTGTTTCTAAAGAATATTACAATAATTTTACTAAATTCTGGAAAATTTATTTAAAGAGCAATTGATCTACCATTTATATTTTCGTAGTAGTATTTGTAAGAAGATTATTGGAATATTGGTAATATATTTGTTCAAGGAAGTATTCTTGGTTGATTTGTTTTCCACATTGCTACCTAAAAAGCTAAATTATAACAGATTTATAAAGCTAAAATGTCGGGAAAATGCAATTTTAGGAATTTATGAAGTTTGTTTTATCTCCTATTACCACTATCATCGAAATTTCCAACAATGTTGGACGCATTAGATTCAGTCCCATCTTTATTTGTAATTATGTGAAGTGTATGAAGCTTCACAAAATAAGAAATTGATAGCATACTTGGATCCTTTGATAGAATCCAAGTTATCGTGTCAGTGCATCGTGTATTTGGAATTAGGCGCTCGTCTTGGAATTCTGGAATTCTTCTACTATCTGCAATTGAAACTCTGCGATTTCCTTCATTGTCTTGTGAATTAAGTAGCTGGGCTTGACGCGATCGGAAACTTTCCCCATGTGTTTTAGCCATACTTTGTCACCATCGGCTAACTTGGAACTGACAACCGTGACGCGGACTTGGAAAGGATAGAGTGGGCTGCATGTCATATTAAATTTGCTGTGATGGGCTTATTTATTAACTAAATTTGTGCTTAATGGGAAAAGATTTTGCGGCTCCTACTTTGACAATTGCATTATTAGTTACTTATTATGGAAATGACTACTAGTACGGTGGAAAGGACGGATACAACGTGTGATCATAAAGGCTGGAAAAAGCGCTTGCCTGTGTGTAATTTGCTCACTGTGACTAGTAATTCTATTTTTCCCTCCCCCCGACCAAAAATGGGTTGTGGCATGATGACAATGTTGCTGCAACCTTATCGTCATTTCACTTATTTTTATGATAAAAAGAAAGACTCTAACTAATTGCTGAACATGACTGACTAATTCTTATTTCTTCTTACCTACTTGCAGGCTCATTTCTTAGACCCTCTTTATTTTGGATTTGTGGTTGGCACATTGTGGAAGGGCTTTAGTCGTGCGCCATTTACCCATCCATGCAGCATGATTCCATCTAGTTGCGCCAATCTTACTACTCCATAATTTTTTATATCTGTAACTATAAACGGGCCCAACAAGTGAATCTACAGTTTCCCTGGGAATTTCTAGAATTTGTTGTCATATAGTAGTACCTGATCCCCAACTTTGTATGTCTTCTTCCTAATATGCCTATCATGCCAAGCTTTCTACCTTCTCTACTCCACTAACTGATGAAAATCAGCTAAGAACCTTGACTCATCCAATTCCATTAGTTGACTTACTCTCTCTCTCAAGGCCATATTGTTCGTCATTCCCGTTGCTTCAGATATGAACATGTTTGGTATTATAAATTATGCTGGCACCACTGCTTCCCTCCAGTATACTAGCTGAAATGAAGTTTTTTTATGAGGTCTCTTTACTGTTGTCTGGTACGCCCATAGAGTTGCGAGTATTCTTTCATCCCAGTCATCTATGTTGGCAACTTGGCCAATACTATCTTTGTTAGACCTTTCTCCAAGATTTTGTTGAATGCTTCAACAACGCCATTGGCTTGTCGGTGATATAGACTGCTCTTGTTATGCTAAATCAGGAAATTATTCAACAGAGTCTCAATGGTTTCATTCAGAAAATGCATTCCTTGGTCACTTGTGATACTTCTCGGGCATCCAAACCTTGAGATTATGTTCTCGAAAATAAACCTTGCGGTTGTCTCTGTTGTACAGTTCTTGACAGGTGCTGCTTCTACCCACCTAGCGAGGTATTCCGTTGTGGTTATTATGTATCTTACGCATGAATGCCTCGTCCATGGTGCAATGGGTCCAATGACATCTATTGCCCATTTGTCAAATATTTGCACTGTGTGGATGGGATTTAAAGATAGCTCATCCTATTGCGAAAGATTTCCAATCCTTTGACAAACATCGCAGCTCTTAGCAAATTCTTTAGAATCTTTATGAATGGTTGGCCACCATAGTCCCACTTACAGTATCTTCCTTGTATTGGCCTTGTCTCCCACATGGCCTCCTGCGACTCCCACATGACATTCCCATAATACATCTTTCCTTTCATGTTGAAGGTCGTAGTGCCTCAATACTTTATCTAAGCCCATTTTTTAGAGTTGTCCCGCGATCAGTTGGTAATCTGTTGCCCTTACTATTAGGTGTCATTTCCATGTTCTCGTATATCCTTCTAAGCAATGCCCTATTGTTAATAATGTGGCGATCTCTTTTAGGTGATCTGAGACTACCTTTATTCTGAATAAGTCAGCGTCGAACAATCGATCATCGACTACTCCTTTATTCTCTCCTGTCTCCAGTCGTGACAAGTGGTCTAGCCCCAAATTCAATATGTCGGGTTTTATGACCACCTCGAATGTAAATTCCTGGAATAGCACGAACCATAGACATATTCTTCCTTCCAGTACTATTTTTTTTACCAAGTATTTAAGTGTTTAATGGTCTATAAAGAATTTGAATGGCGCGCCCAACAAGTAATGCATGAACTTTTGGAGACAGTAAACCATGGCCAAGGATTCTCTCTCAAATGTTGTATAGTTTCTTTCCACCGTTGATAACTTTCTGTTGGCATAATACACCGGGTGGTCCATATTTTTCTCCCCTGGCTATGCTAAGACCGCTCCTAGTGCTATTCCTGACACATCAATGTGCACATGGAACATTAATCTAGATAGACAAGGATATGGGTGCTTACCAACCTTTCTTTCAACATATTCAGTGTTGTCTAACAATCTTAAGTCCAAACGAACTCTTCCGTCCTCTTCAATAACTTTTCCATTAGGAACTTTCCCGACTGGTTGAAGCCTTAATGGTGCCCCTACTTGAGCCTTCCTTGATCTTCAATCCATCCTTGATCTTCTTACTTTGATCTTCATCCCATCCTTGAGCCTTGAGCAAAAGTCAAAAAGGTGCATCACCGAGGTACATGTCTGTTCCTATCTCTATTTGAGATAGAGCTTATCATCGAGCTATCAATTAGGAGGGAATGAGTCAGAGCAGGGTGTATTACCACTACAGGGAATTCTTTGATGATAGTGACTTGCGGGAAAGCGCTTCACTGAAACTTCAATAAGGAGGTGCCCAAATAGTTGATGGTACAAATGAGCAAAAAATGGCCACAAGAAAAAAATGAGGGGACCAAATAATTTAGCACATGAACAGGATCAAAAAATGGCACCAAGAACTCTTCCATCCTCTTCAATAACTTTTCCATTGGGGCTATGATGGACGCATAATTCTTGATGAAATGCCGGTAGTACCCCATATGGACGAGAGTTGACCTTAACTGCTTCACGTTGCACAGTGGTTCCATGTTGACAATTGTCACAACCTTCGCTGGGTCTACACATACTCCATCCTTGTAGACGATATGGCCAAATAGTGTTCCAAATGGAACTGTGAAAATACATTTCTTGAGGTTTAAGGAAATTTTCAGTTGTCGGCACCTTTCAAACATAGCCCTTAATAAGTAAGTTGTATACTGTCTAGTCGTCCATGTACACCTCTACTAACCTGTGAATGTAGTCTTGAAATGTAGCAATGACAATCCTCGAGAAAACTGTTGGTGCATTCTTTAAACTGAATGGCATTACATTGTACATGTATGACCCCCACTCGGTAGTGAATGTTGTTTCCCTTTTATCCTCCTTGGCTATTCGAGCTTGATGGTAGCCCGAGAATCCATTTGTAAATGAATATGCTTCTTTCCCCGCCACATTGTCCAGGACCTCATCACTGAAAGGTGTTGAGAACGGGTCATGCACACGTGCATTGTTGAGACTTCTTTAATCAATGCATACTCTGATTTCGATCGCATCCTTCTTGTTTTGTATGACTATCGGACTTATCCACTCTGCTTCATCTACCGGAAATATAATCCCTACTTCCAGCATTTCGGCGATTTCCTTCTTAACCTTTTCATTTACCCTTGGGTTCAATCTATATGGTCTGTGCTTTACCAGATGGGCATTCGGCCTTAGAACAATCTTCATTCCCCTATGTCTCCCTTTATCCCCTTCAGCTCTGCCACAGAAGTTGGAAATAGGTCCTAGTATTCTTGTAATAGGTCAAAATTTGCTTTTGTGGTTTGTTCATCCCAATAGTCTCCTAAAAATTCCATTTTGTGCTTATCCTCCTCCCAACATTTTGTTTTCTCAGCTTGATTGGTAGAAGGTGAGCACCTTCTCTTGAGGGGCTCTCCCGAATGTCTCTTTCTAATTTTGTTTCCTGAAAGGTCAGGTGTCTCAATCCGTCTAACCCATCCTCTTCTAGCTCTACGTCTACCTTGTTACAAGTCGTATATTCTGGAGAATCTATATCATACAAATACTGCAGAAAACTTTCATCAGGACATCCTTCAACTAACTATCCTGGGGAAAACAAAACCCTTTTGATCACCTGGAGCATCTTAGTCATGCATTCATCATTGCCTCTTAATGAAAAGCTGCTAACAAACTCTATCTCCAAAACATCCCAATCCATCATTTGCCAATGAATTTCGTCCTGTACGTACTAAGCTTGGGGAACAATTCCTGGGGTATGTATAAATACATGTACCCATACATCCTTCGGTATTCCCTGGTTTTCCCAATATTTTATGCAATCTTTGACATGCCACTCAGGACTTGAATTCCCTTTGTATCTCGCCTTATCATGTGGTCAGTCTTCATCCTGGGCAAATCTTTCCTTCATGGCTTGCTTGATGCTCTCCCAATCTCTTAGTGCACTACGGTGCGTTCTCCACCATCTTGTTGGTGTCGCCATGAGAGAAATATCAAGAAAGGGAATCCTTTGATCCCCTGTCATTTCCCTCTCTACCTTATTCAAGAAGGTGTCTACCAGTTCAATGTCGTAGTACTTGGGATAGTCACTTGTCTCCGTTCCTATCCAATTTACATGGTTTATCATTGCACAACATCTAGTGTTTAGTTCATACCCACCTTACTGCCATGCATAACATGCAGCTTATGAATTGGCTTTTGAGCTTTGGATAGTTCTCTAGCTGACGAATCCTCCTGCAGTAAGATTTATGTAATATTCCCTTTTTCTTATTGTTAAGGTGTGTAACTGGTCTACCATTCCTTGTTCATCCTTGCCATGTACTAGTTCTATGAACCTAGCTCATTGATACGGGTCCAAGGGTTGGATCACCCTCATTCCTTTTGCTTCGAAAATCATCAACTCTTTCTTTAGGTCAATAATGACATAGTTTTAATAGGCCCAATTGATAACAAGGAGTGCTGGGTATGGGTCCTTATCTCCCATTATGTCAATTACCTTGAATTCAATGTGCGTCTTCACCCCCGCCACATCTACTTCCACATTTTCTAACCGTCCAATGGGAAATATACAATACTGGTTCGCCATTCTTAGTTGAATCAGTGAGTATTTCAGTTGCGGCTTCCCCATTGCCTCCCATATTTTCCTAGGTAGGATATTTACATACGATCCCAAGTCTAGCATTGTGTCCCTTATCTGGAATCCCACAACCTGAGCATTAATTCAGAATTCCTTCTCGCTTCTCTTCTTGTTTCGCCTCACCCTTCTAGAATGCTTTTCTGGTAAGTTGGCAAGCGGTCATTCCACTTCCCCTTCTTCTACTGATAATGCAACTTTTAAGCTCTTTCGCAATTCCTTCAACATGTATTCATCTTCGACAATATTTAGGAATAGTTTAAACCATTCTTCAATCGGTTGGTTACAATCAAGCATATGGCCATTTGGTCTTTGGTCTTCCTTCCTCTCGGTCATCCCCTCAAACAACTTAGCCGCTTCATGATAATACTTCTTTTCGTGCTCAAGCTGATACACTTTCTTTGGAGATGTCGCTTTAACAATCAAGGGTGAGTCCACTGTGCTACGATCCTCCCCCATCTTCTTTCCTCCTCTCGTGACTATATTAATATTGGTGGCGGGAAGACCATCGTTAGTACGAGGTTCGGTATTAACCAGGTTATCCCCCCTCTGTCTGATCTTTTCCTCCCACTTTGCAATGAGTTCCAGGAAATCCTCCGTGGTGTGGGTATTAATCCTGCATTATGAGCACCAAGGTCTCCTAGGGAGTAGGCATTCCATGGTGACATGTCCTTCCTGGTCGCAGTTGTAACACCTCACGGGGCCTCTTCCTCTCATTCTTCCTCCTCTCCCATTTCCTCCTCATCCTCCCTGGTTCGACTCATTAATTATGAACGTAGATTTGTCCAGCCGCTCTGCTAGAGCATCCAGTGCTCGACACTAGTCAGTGTGATGGGTTGTAGATGCACAAAACTCACAGTAGTTGTTATTGGGGACATTGGATTACTTCTAAAATAATGGGCACATCCATGAAAATGTCCATACATTCTACAGATCTCACAATAGTCTTGGTTATTTCGTCTCGGAAGAACTGCTTGTGCTCCTATTGCCACAACTCCTACGGTTGGTGGGGTCCATGACGATCTCGCAACCCCCCTAGATGATTAATTCCTCACAACCTCAGGCATTCTTTCGCAACATGTCCTTCCACCATGCAGTGCGTGCACAATACGTTAGGATGGCTGGTCGCACTGGTTGAAGATCTTTCAACTTCTCCGTTAAAGTTGCGATCTAATTTTGAAGGACCATGATTAAAAGATCTTGCAAACTCGGCCCTCCTCGATATTCGTGGGGATATCCAGCCATGGCCTCTATGCATGATTCTTGATCCAAAGCATCTTGGAGGGTTTCGATCTTCTGTTGCGTCAGTGGCGTTTTGGTTAGGGGCAAGAGTGCCTTGATAAACTAGTCTTATTGGTGATTTGGGTCTAGAATGTAGCTCAACTTAGAAATGGAATCTGTAAACCTTTGCATGAGTTACCAAGCCGTCTCACCCTCTTTCTGCTTGATCTCCCACAGGTCTAATATCCCTAGCTGATTTTTCTGGGGTACTTTGAATTCCTGCACAAATCCTCTCTTGATATCATCTATCGTGGGATTCTGGTTCTGCTCCGCCCATTTTATAAAGCAACACAAAGCCCTCTCTCTTAGCGTGGTTTGGAACTCCACTGTCCTGATGTTGTTTAGAGTCTGACGTGCTTTCCAAATAGCTTCACAGAGATACCAGTGTTGTTCCATGTCCTCGTTTCCCCTTCTCTCAAACTCTGGATATCTGGTAAAAGATACGCCATACTGACTTGGGTATGAGCTAGCAACACAAACCCTTTGTTCCCTAGCTGTTGGGATCCCTATAGCCCCAAGTTATTAATACTATTGGTTCCCTTGTAGTTTCCAATATTGAAACTAGCTTTGTATTTATCACGCGTGTTGTGTACCCATATTTCCTTGGCTAATTTAATAAAAAATTTCTTTAAATTGTAATAAGGTACCTGGGGAAGGTCGGGAGAGAAGCTACTTGTGTGTCGAGAGTATTGATGTTGGCTTCTAATGAATGCTTCTCCTTCATCAAATAACCTTCTCATAACGTCGCCCATGTCCTCTTCTCTCTCCTCTTCATACCTACTTGGCATTTTCCCTTGCGATATTCCTCCCGCAACCTGTAAGGCGAGGCCCTCTCCATCTTTCTGGCTCCCACACCTCCTGTTGCCGATCTTGCTCTGTCCTACATCTTCCTTTTCTCCCCCTCCATCTTGGGGTTTTCCCAACACCGCTCCTACTTGGTGTGTTCCCATCTTTCTTTTCTTTAGAGTCTGAACCACCCTTTCTTGCCACTTATCTGCTAGCAGCACTCTCCTCTGTGCTATAACATCTCTAGCTTTCTTAAACCCTTCCACATCCATCCCTGCAACAACATCTCTATTCCCCAACCGACAACATTCCCCCCTTAGGTCCTTCCCCTGGTACTAGGGTTTTACGCTACCATATCCGCGGTGGGCAAGGGCAGCAGTCCTTCTTCTACCATAAATATATTAATCCACGTTGGCACTTCCCTCATCAACCTTCCTCTTAATCCAGACCCAAACACCACTTCTACCTTTGAGAAGGATTGATGACTCTCGGTAGCAAACTCAACTATATATCCCTCCACCGTGGTCTTTACCCAAAAGTCGATTGCTCTAGTCTGATCATTGTCTAACTGTTGAAGCAGTATGAGATCTTAGGGAGTCCAACTGTGGAGAACTTTTGTCGACCTCCCTGACCGATTTTTCCCGTTCAGTATTCTTAACTAATTGTATAGGTCTTCTGGAAACTTGCACCAGAATATCTCATATTGGTCATTAATACCATCGGCATATAAAATGCCTTCACTCACCCTGTCGATCGGTTGATTCTTGTGGATAGCTTGCTTCGCTAAAAACTAATCTATCTTATGATTCCACCAATCCCTGATCTCCTTCTTGAATATCCTCGACACCATGTTCTGAACTAGTTCTTGTAACTTCAGGTCCCGATAACGGAACCATTCATTGGCACGAAAGAGTCATCAGGGGAAGGCCCTGGGTTCAAGCGTGGGGCGCCAACAATGGTTCATTGTATTTTAGGTCGACGCCAACATTTTCATCTTACCTAAGGGGTAAGGAGTCTCACCCAAGGCGTTCCATGACTAGAATAAGAAGGGTTCATCATGGATTCAACGGAGCATCAACCGAAGCATCGACCACTAACAGATATATAACATTACACACATAGTAGATATAACAACATACCATCTATTACACATAAACTACTAAATACATGCATCTGACAGGATGTTACAAAATTTTAAATAGGTCATCATGTCATGTATGTTTATACACATTATACTTTACAACCAATCTAGACTTTTCTTTCTATTAATTCAATAGTAAAACAATAAAATACATCTCGGCTTTCGCTACAAGTAAATATAAGGAATACCTGTGTACAGACTCATGGGCTTTTTCTCAGTCCCAAAGATCTTTCTCAATTGAACTCCTGTCTCCTAGTATCAGACTGCTACAACCGATATCCTCTCTGCAACACCAACCTCAACAGCCTCACCAACCAACCCCTCTTCCATTACTGGCCCTCTCCTTTTATATTTCTCTCTACCGCCTGGAGTGCCAGTTCCTGCTCTGCTGTTCCTTCCCTCGACTGCTCCTCCTCCTTCCTGCCCGCTCAGCTACCTTTGTCTTCCGCTGCCACCTTGCTGCAACCCTTCCGTGACTGCCTGTTCTTGCCTTGCTGTCCAACTGACTTCCCTGCAAGCTAACCATTGCTGCCACCTATTTCCTCCTCATTCCTTGGTCAGCCAAAATAGATCAAAACCTTTACAAAAATAAAATTAAGGCCCCAACAATCCAACTTAATCAAACACAATAGAGCTAGCAATTTCTACTAAGAATGTCTCATGCTCTACTTTTGTAATTGTATTGTTTCCTCTAGTTATCTTTAAGAAGTAGTGACATTTCAACAATAAAATTGGTTGGTAAAAGTCTAATGGGCGGAGGAAAGTATTGCCAACGTGATATGACAACAAGAAACTAAAAAGGAATAAGACAAGACTTTTTAAATTGTGAAAATAACACGGAATATAGCTTCATAGTAATCTTCAATTGTCAATATACTATTCTAGGGGAAAATGCAGCCAATTCCGAGAAGCCAACAAACTATGTATTCCCCTTGGTTTCCATGTAATTAATTGAGCAAGATAAGTACATGCAATTTTCAGTTAGAATCACTAAAATGATTCCATAAATATTCAAAGAAAAATTAATGTTACTAATTCGTTTTTCTCTGATGTAGACAAAATTGAATATGCAAACATGTTTTTGAGCCGGAGAGTTCTGTAATTCATTGTGTCCAAATCATTTCTTATTATCATGACCTCTTTCTTTTAATGATCAAGCAATGGACCTATATTTGATCCAAAAAATATATTCCATTTTTCTAATTCAAAACTAAATTTCCTTCCAACTTATAACGTTCAAACAAACCATAATCCTTTTCCTTTAACAAGTCGTTGTTGTAATATACTACTAAACAAACAGTTACGTAATGAAGTTAATAGTGGTGGAATACTATTAAATCAGCAAATACGAGCAAGAAATAACACCACTATGTCCTAGGCACACCATGTTTTTATCTGTTCTTTACCTAAGTAATGAGAATTTTTATAAGATGAAGTTTGGTTTTGGTCTTGGAACAAATAATTTTCCAGCATTATACAACTTAAATATTATACTCCTCTTTTCCCTTGAAAAATGGTGTTGGGACCTACAGGTATTCAATGATTTACTTAAATATTATACTCCTCTTTTCCCTTGAAAAATGGTGTTGGGACCTACAGGTATTCAATGATTCCAAAATAGTCATAGACTGGTTCAATCGAACATCTCAATGTCTCACACACACACATTCAGAAATCTATTGGATGACACAATAATGATTAAAGCTCAATTTTATTATATATCTTTTCTCCATATATACAGGGAGAGGAACACAATTTTGATCATTTATACAAAGAAGGCACACAGCAGGACCCGAGTACATGGTTAATTATTGAGCACAATGTAGCTGAACACTATCAGTGTTATCATTGTCTGTTCATAGATCATATTGGCAACAATGAAGACAAATCATAACAAAAGGATTCTGGTCATTTTGTGGAGATTTTATGCACTTATATGATTTTACCACACATCTATCATGATTTTATTATGTTTAATTTCCTCATATGTATGATGATGTATATATAACCAAAACATATATATAACCAAGAAGAGAGACAGATAGAAGGAAGCGTTTCTAACCAAAACATATATATAACCAAGAAGAGAGACAGATAGAAAGCGTTTCCAACAAAAACATAGATGGATCATATATATAGCAGAGAGACACAATCTTTGATGTTTCATTTTGTGGACTTCCTTGAGTTCTCCCAAAATAGAAGTGATCAACGGGTGATCAACGGTTCATTCTGTATGTTCTTTTAAGTCACGATCTCTCGTGCTTTTTCTAGTTTCATTTTAAATTTTAAAATAATTGCAAGAACGGTCTTTCAGTTAATGGATTTCAGTAATAATCTATTTTCTATTTATTTTTTATTTTAAATAGAGCTTACAGTTTCTATTTTCATTTTAAATTTCAAAATAATTACAACAAAAGTACATCAATGCTTCAGTTAATAAATTTCAGTCCCAATCTCTAGATGTTCTTTCTTTTTTACGAATTAAAGATTATATCGCTTTTATCTCATAATCATTAAACGCTTTTGTCTCTTTTATATATATATATATATATATATCCATTTACAAAATGAACTTCGAAAGATATATATAGCCATTTACCAAGTTGGTTGAACGGCTTGTATCATTTGGAACTTGTATCATCTGGAACCGTACATCAGATATATGAATTTCCAGTTTGAACGTTTGATGAACCCATCTCGAACATTCCACCGTATATACGTATTTCCGGTGTGGTTTGAACGTTGGAGGAGCGTAGTACAAACACAAGTGGCATTATGGAGTGTAAGATGCTTCTTTATGGTCAGATAATATAACAAACTTGCCTCTGACAAAAGCACGCCCACTAATTAGGCATTACATTCAAATTGGTTTGAACGTTTGGTCAACTCCAAGCGCCCACTACATAGCATACCTTATCTGTTTGAACGTTTGCTCAACTCCAAGCGCCCACTACATAGCATACCTTATCTGTTACACACTAGTGGCATCTGCGAATTGCAAGTTTCTCGTTCAGCTTCGCAAATCTTCTGTGCGCAGCCTTAGGATCAATCCTCGTTACCAACAGATAAAATAAAAGCCCTAGAGCAGAGAAGAAAACGAAGACCATGGTTCACGCATAATGTCAGGGAGCAAGAAGAAACACGCTTCCAAGGTCGGAGAGAAAGGAATATATGGTAGGAGGTAGCGTATGATTCGGTCTCGGACGCACCTAAGATGTGCTATTTGGCGGTAGGAGGAACAGGAAAATATGGTAATCGATAGCATCATGATTAATGTGCATGTGGCAGAGAATGTCATGAGTGAAAGTAAACCGTAAATTGCGCTTTCGCTATACTTCTACATGATTCCTGTACTCACTATTATTAGTCCCTCATGCTACCTTCCACAACGAGCTATTGTTAATTGATTAATAAAAATATAACCTAATTATGTTTTAGGTACCACTAATCGTATAACGTAAATGGCTGGGATTTAATAATCTTAAGCGGGAATCACGCATCACGCAAGGAATACGAACTGCATAGTACAGAGTGGATGGTACCCCGATCTTCTAAAATTATTCAGTGCAAGAAAAAATCGAATGCTTAATATCAGCTCTGTCACAGATATAATAATAGATAGAATTTTGATCTAATCTTACTCTCATAAATCTAAACCAAACCATTTTCACATGATATATCTTTACATAAACCAAACCATTCTTTACAAAAATTTATAATTTAACAATATATAGTTTCACTCAATTTATTTTTTGATGTGAAATAGAGAATAATACATTCATTTATGATATTTAAAGTAAAATATATATACTTCTAACTAAAATACAAAACAATAAATGAAGACTAAAAATATGGCATTAGCTATAAATTTTAAATATACATTTCACATAATTATTTTGTATTTCTTGAAAATATGTTTTATAGAAATATTAAATAAAATAATAATAATGTTAATAAAAAATACTCTTGCATATTAGAATACAAAATAAATAGAAATTAAATCAGATTAAATGATAATAATATAAATTATAATATTTAATAAATACTAAACGTAAACATGCATCTATAAACTTAAAATCATTTATAAATAACAATAAAGAAATGAGTAGTGTCCAATAATTCATTGAAACAACAATTTATGACAAGTGAGCTCTCACTTGTCAATATAAATATAAAGAATATTAATAAATAAAATAAACATATAAATAAATTATTATAATACAAATAAAAAAACAATCAAATCTCTTTTAAAATGTTAACACTTTTTATATTAGGGTAAATGAATAATACAAAACTAATCAATCTCATATCAAATGAAGAAAGATAAGGAAGTATTTCAATTCATATATAGAATAAATAAAATAAAATATAAATAAATTACCACATTAATTTTGTTTTAAAAATAGATTACCTATTTTACAAAAGCCATTCATCTCATTGTTCCATAAATACAATCAATTCTTGTGAAAAAAAAAAATCATCATAATAAGTAATCCTTGATCACACAAAGCTAATAACTAGCATATATGACTAGTAAACAAATAGATTTAAAAGACTATGCAGATGAAAATCGAGAGTGAAATAGAGAGGAAAATACCTTACATAATTTTAGTTTGCCAAAAATTCTTCCATTTCCAAATAAGTTTAAGAAATTGTTGCGACAATTGCCAAATGGAACTTCAATAAACAAACATGCATGATGATACAACCTTAAAAGTTTTGGATACATTTTAATTGTTCTTGGACCATCATATTTAAATCTTTCTAAAATATAGTTTAAAGAATATTAGTTCTACTAAAATGCCCATATGCTTCTTATGGAAATATTAGAATTGATTGTGTCTATGGACGTTTGAGGGATAACCACGAATAAATACAAGCACTGACGACATAATAATAAATAGTGAGGATGACCTGGCTTGTATTCTTGTTGTTCGTTAAACTCAAATATTCTTGAGTTAGTTAAACTCAAATTCCACTAGTCGATTAAGCCATTGTTACATTATGATATATGTAATAATAGATGATTACACCAAAGGTGTTTTCCCTACGAAGTTGGTTGGAAAACACTGTTCACCCTAGAGAATGCGAATACATCATTTTCTTCCTCTATCAAATCAGTTTTGAACACATGGAAATGGCAATAGGAATAGCGCAGGTGTGTTGTTTTCAGCAATGGTTGCTGACAAGGATGACTATCATTAATGTATGGATATAGTGCATTTTTTTTACAAACAAAACATCAAAAAAATACTATGTTAGATACTAAAGTAATTAATGGTTTTACGTGTTTCCGGAATGCTGATTCTATATTACATCGCATCGATCCCATATGAACGATCGAAAACATGAAGGCTCTCTTACCTAGGATGGCTTGTGGTTTCCTTTCCTTCATGAATGACTCCACACCCTCATCATAACATAGCTCCTGCCACTGTTCCCATACGAGTTGTGGAATTTCTAGACTTTCTTCCTGTTATCGGCAAAATTCAGTAGTCGATTTTTGTTGGAATTGACGTCCATGGGAAATACTCTGCTTGTACCTACCTACAGTTATGAAAATTTGTCATATATGATATTCCAATCCCATACCCTTGTATTCTTCTTCTTTCACTAAGTGCATTCAATGCCTCTGCTTGGAAGCTTCAAATCTCAGCCAGTCGTAGCGCTTTATTCTAGCTTGTTTTATCTTGTTTTGAGTGTGACCTACAAGGTTTTCAAGAGCACATGGAGGTCATCACATGGTCGGACGATGAAATGGCTCAATATAGGGTGAGGAAAATTTATGTTAAAATATTTTGGTTAGTAAAATTTTCTATAAGTTATGTTCTGTTTCTAAAGAATATTACAATAATTTTACTAAATTCTGGAAAATTTATTTAAAGAGCAATTGATCTACCATTTATATTTTCGTAGTAGTATTTGTAAGAAGATTATTGGAATATTGGTAATATATTTGTTCAAGGAAGTATTCTTGGTTGATTTGTTTTCCACATTGCTACCTAAAAAGCTAAATTATAACAGATTTATAAAGCTAAAATGTCGGGAAAATGCAATTTTAGGAATTTATGAAGTTTGTTTTATCTCCTATTACCACTATCATCGAAATTTCCAACAATGTTGGACGCATTAGATTCAGTCCCATCTTTATTTGTAATTATGTGAAGTGTATGAAGCTTCACAAAATAAGAAATTGATAGCATACTTGGATCCTTTGATAGAATCCAAGTTATCGTGTCAGTGCATCGTGTATTTGGAATTAGGCGCTCGTCTTGGAATTCTGGAATTCTTCTACTATCTGCAATTGAAACTCTGCGATTTCCTTCATTGTCTTGTGAATTAAGTAGCTGGGCTTGACGCGATCGGAAACTTTCCCCATGTGTTTTAGCCATACTTTGTCACCATCGGCTAACTTGGAACTGACAACCGTGACGCGGACTTGGAAAGGATAGAGTGGGCTGCATGTCATATTAAATTTGCTGTGATGGGCTTATTTATTAACTAAATTTGTGCTTAATGGGAAAAGATTTTGCGGCTCCTACTTTGACAATTGCATTATTAGTTACTTATTATGGAAATGACTACTAGTACGGTGGAAAGGACGGATACAACGTGTGATCATAAAGGCTGGAAAAAGCGCTTGCCTGTGTGTAATTTGCTCACTGTGACTAGTAATTCTATTTTTCCCTCCCCCCGACCAAAAATGGGTTGTGGCATGATGACAATGTTGCTGCAACCTTATCGTCATTTCACTTATTTTTATGATAAAAAGAAAGACTCTAACTAATTGCTGAACATGACTGACTAATTCTTATTTCTTCTTACCTACTTGCAGGCTCATTTCTTAGACCCTCTTTATTTTGGATTTGTGGTTGGCACATTGTGGAAGGGCTTTAGTCGTGCGCCATTTACCCATCCATGCAGCATGATTCCATCTAGTTGCGCCAATCTTACTACTCCATAATT
>APFE031305342.1:0-60004 GCA_000404065.3 Pinus taeda
TGTCAAAGTAGAGGAAATCTCTTGCTGGACCCTGGGAGGAGCTTGCACAACACCCAGGCTCAGGTTGTAATGGTCCTTTTTTGTTTCCTTAATACAAATAAGTCCATTCTTCTCAATGATTTGTTGTTAATGAATTATTTCATGTACTCCTTGGTCTATGTGATTAATATGCTTTGTTTTATGAAATATTCAGGTGTTATGTAATCGTTTGGCTGTTAGTGTATGCAGGTCTTAAAGTGAAGGAGGAGCTCATCTGGATCAGCAAGGCTGGACTGCTACGACAAGCGTTGGATTTGAGGTAGGATCGAACAACACTTGGTTTCTCATAGAATAATGTATGTTTAGAGAAGGATTACTCTTGTTTGTCTTGTTTGTCACTAGAGAGTCTTAGACTCCTAGGGAGGTTAGGTTTGTCCGCAAAAATAAATCTTTTTGCATGACACTATCCTCTACAAAAATTTAATGAAGTCCATGGAAATGACTTCTCATTTCCACTCTGGAATTGTAATCAGTTGTAGTAGTCCATCTGGATGCTTACAGTCTACCTTCACACGCTGACAATCAAAACACCTAACCAAAAACTCTACTACATCCCTCTTCAGGTTTAGCCAATCATAAAATCTCTTCACTACTGTCAGTGTCTTCTAATAACCTGGGTGACATGAATATGGTTTCACATGAAACTCCCTCAAGATCACCTTCTTGAGCTCACTAGTGTCTGACACATATGTCATGTCTTGGAATCTAACAAATCCCTCTGCTGTAAGGTAATAGTCCACATCCTGTGCACATGCACCTGTACCATTACCTGTACCTATACATGTACCTACAATTGTACCTATACTTATACCTTTACTTGTACCTATACTATCACCTGTAGTTGTACCTATACTATCACATGCACCTGTACCAATACTCTACTGCAACTTGTGCATAATCTTCATATATCTAAAATCCCATTGACCTACCTACAAGATCTTATCCTGTAAGTCTGTCCCATATGAGAGCATAGATGTTAAATGATTAACTTATATCCACCTACTAAGAGCATCTGCCACTCTACTTTCTTTGTCTTTTATGTACCTAATCTCAAAGTCGACTCACTGATTATATCCAACCACCAAGCTTGACTACCATTCAGATTCAGTTGGTCAAATAGATACTGTAAACCACTATGATCACTCATCAATGTAAATCTCCTACCCAGAATATAGTGCCTCCACATATTTATTGCATGTATAGTCACTTCCAACTCAAGCTCATGTGTGGGGTAGTTCTGCTCATGGTCATTCAACTTTCGCGACTCATAGTATCCTACCTAAGGACTCCATCTAGTACTTTCTTGCAACCATCTATGCATACTATAAACTCTTTTTCTAGGTCTGAAATATTTAACGCTGGTGCATGTGTCAAAAACTTGTTAAGTTGCTCAAAACTAGCCTCACATTCCTTTGTGTTTTTCAAATTATTGCCTTCCCTCTACGATTATGTGATAGGGTAAGAAATATATGAGAAGTTCCTAATTAACCTCCTATAATATCCTACCAACCCCATGAAATATCTCACCTCATCCACATTATTATGAGCTACCCACTCCATGATGACTCTCATCTTTTCTAGATCTACTGCAATTCCCTCCTTGGAGAAAACATGTCCCAAGTAATGTACCTCATTCTGAAATAAACTACACTTGTTGAGATTAGCATCCAACTGATGTTGTCTCAAAAAACTCAACACTACTGATAAATTCTTGACATGCTATTCCTCATTTTTAGAATATACCAATATGTCATCAATGAACATAATAACAAACTTATCCAAATATGGAAACAACATTCTATTCATTAAGCACATAAATGTAGCTGGAGCATTAGTCAAACTGAATGGAACTACAACAAACTCATAATTCTCATATCTGGTCTGGAAAGTTGTCTTGTAAATGTCCTCCTCTTTAATACGTACTTGATGATATCTGTATCTCAAACCAATTTTCGAGAATATTTCTTTCCCCTTCAATTGATCGAACAAGTCATCAATCCTAGGCAACGGATACCTATTATTGATGGTCACTTTGTTGAAATACGTGTATTCAATGCATGATATGAGAGTACCATCTTTCTTCTTCATAAACAATATCGGTGCACCCAATGCCGATACACTTGGCCTGATGTATCCCTTATCCAACAATTCCTTGAACTGTAGCTTCAACTTGACCAACTCATGTGTACTCATATTGTAAGGTGCTTTTGATGTTGGAGATTCCCATGGCGCCAACTTAATAGAAAATTCTACCTCCCTGTGAGGTGGGAACTCTAAAATATCCTCACAAAATACATCCTTGAACTACTGTAGAACTGGGTACCCGATCAAAACACCTGCATCCTCAACTTCCTTACCTTTATCACTAGAGATGTACACTGTGAATAGATTGCACCATTTCCTATGGCTATGCTTTTCTTGAACAATTGTCACCATCCTAACTGATGTGGCCTTATTCTTACCCTATAAGATTCTTGGTTCTCCATTTTCATCCAAGCACTCAATATCTTTTTCATAATAATCAACCTTGGTTCTATGAAGTTACAACCAATCCATTCCCAACAACGTACTGTATGATCCCAATGATAATACATTCAAAGTTGTTGTTGTAGGTATACGATTCAAATCAAATGCACATACTCTTACTCAATGGTGAACTCAATTATTTGTACTTGTATCCAGTTGCGCTAATCAAGAATCTGCATGCAATTTCGTACGCAAACCACACTTATCCAAAAAGTTAGGACTAACATAGCTTATAATTAGACCCAAGGTCAATAAAAATAGAAATAAATTGATCACAAAGTTTATCATCCATATCAATGATAGATGCCTGGTGGTTTTCTGGTTTGTTATCCAATACTGCGTACATATGAGGAAAACTCTGTCCAACATCCACAGTAGTATGTGTTTCCTATGCACTATATATTTGAGGCCTACCACCCTAATACTGTGGACAACAGGGAAAATTTTAAGAATTGTAATTTATCTCAAAGTTTAGAAACCCTGGTGAATCTTACTAGTCACTAATGTGCAAATTATAAAATATTGGGTGATATATTTGTAAAAATATTCAAATTTATAATGATTTTTTGTATAGTCTCTATAAAATTTTGGTGATCTTTAAGGTAAAATAATTTGATACTATAAAAATTTGGCAAATGATTTTTAGAAAAAATGGAAATTGGCGAATCCTTTTTTGGAAAAGCATGGAAAATTAGCCCACCTGCAAATATTATCCCCTAAAGTTTCCCTTGGTGGACAATCTCTCCTTTGATGATCCCCTCCACGAGCCCAACACCGCACAAGTTCCTTACTATGCTCCTTAGATCAATGCCCTTGTCCTCTATCTGATGCATTTAACTTCTTAGATGGTGCAACATTCTCTTTATTATTTGTTCCCTGAGGTCTTGTTTCTTGTCCCATTTTCCTTTGTTCTTTGCATTACCTCTCTAGTCTAGCTTAGTCTCAAATCTATGCTTCAATTGTTCACATAAATGCTTTTAATTTTAGATGGCACCTCCAATGATCTAGTCTCATTGAGATCAATCCTATCTTTGAAAGAAACTAGTAATCCACTAATGAACCTCTAAATCTTGGCCTTCTCCTCCTTGAGGTAAGGAAAATACATTAGTAGCTCCAAGAACTTGCTCATAGAATTATTTTTCCCTGTCATCAAAGTATCTCTCTGATAAATACTTCTTCTTGAATAGCCACTGATGTTCACTCCAAGTCATGTACTCCTCATGAATACATATGACATTCTTCACATCTTCCCACCAAATGTCTTCTTTACCTTTGAGACTGAATGTAGCTACTCTAGCTTTCATGTTCTCTGAATAATCATATAACGTGAAGAATTTCCAAATTCCAAGCAACCATGCCTCTGCATCATGTGGTTTCTTCATCTCTCCATAAAGTTTAGGTGGATTTTATTTCTTAAATTCATCTCAAGGTGTCCCCTATCACTCCTCCTATAAGGATGATAACGATGATGATCATAGTGGCTATCTGAATCACAACTAGAATAATACATGTGTCTATCCCCTCTTCTATTCAGAGTGTCCAATAACTTACCATCTATGACCATGACATCTCTATATGACTTGTGACCACCATGCGACCTACTACTATATGCCCCATTAGTTATATCCTCCTTCTCATAGCTGATCCGACATGGTCCCTGTCACTACAAATGTGACAAACTTTGAAGTATCACTACATTTACCTATATTTGTTTCTCATGTGCCTACATGATTCTGTCATTATCTGCCTTACAACTCATTTCTTTCCTTTAATATTCTTACTGTAACTTCCAAATCAGAAGAGTTCTCAACACCTTACTTCTCTTCCGATTCATAGGGAGAGCCTTTGTAGTCTACCATCTTTCTAGCAATTTGATATTTCTTCCCACAAGTTATATCTTGTCATCTAAACCAAATCATAATAAAACAACGTACCTTAATATATCTCGGGGAGGATACCTCACCTATAAGATCAATAAATCAAGATGATACATGTATAACATAATCATGACAACATATAGAAGCATAACACATAAGCATATAACCATGCAATATTCATTCTAGCTAAGGTCTAATTATCAATGCATGACATTAACAACAACACATGCTATGACCTCATGCATAATAATAATCATTACATCGCTATACACTTATCCACATGAAAACATGAGTATTCATAAGCAATGTGTAAACATTCACACACATCCATAAACACATACAATCAAGCATAAACAAACAATACTTGTAATCAAGAGTACAAGAATGATACATGCAACTGAGCATATGATAATGTAACCAAACATACAAGAATGTAACCAAGGATACAAGATTGATACATGTAAGCGACATATAACTATATGTAACGAGTCATACACTCACGACAATGCATTCCACAATAGCAACATAAACTTCCACATGATGACATCACTACAACCATCATCAACATCGTTCAAATGCAACTATCACATGGAATGCAAGTGTAAGAGCCACACATGAAACTGACATGCATGCATGACCAACTCACAACCCATCCAATCCAAGGGTTGAACTATGATTTGATACCACTCTGTAATACCCTCCTCCCACATCTACCCCAGAAACTCACTAGACGGGGTAAACATGTGATGAGAGGCCACTATGATATGATTTGACCTCCTAAGTCATGTTAAGGAAGTGGAACTGATGGAAACACACCATACACACTTCCAACATCAATTAGGACACTTAGGAATCATTCAAACCGTTCTACCAACCAGCCCCTTGGTCCCACTGAACTTTTGGATAACTTGACCTCTAGACACTCTCATGTTATGGGCATGCTAGCATCTAGGGACCTTTGCACGCTCTCACAGGCCTGCGGGCCAACATCCAGGGACTCTTTTTAGCAATTATGCGTAAGAATCTATAGGAGTTAAGCCACTTTTTCATGCCCGGAGCCCAATTCATTATGCGGAATTGAATGAAACCTTTAGAACAATAAGATAACATAGTAAAAAGAATACTGATGCAATTACTTGAATAAGACCTTGATTGGACCCCTACTAGCCATGACAGACATTTTGTCAAACATATCATGAATATGTAATCTACAAGTGTAAATAACAAATATGAGCATAATGGTCTCATACTTCGCTGAGAATCGCTAAGAAACATTGATGCCTCAACAAATCAACTACCATTTCATCCATTATGCCATAAATACATTGGTCATTCATTTATTAGTATAAACATGATGAGACCCATCCATAGCTACTGTCATAAAATACATAACCAACATAATAGCAATAGAAATACCAATGAAATAAACGCCATATAAACCACATATAATCTAGTAAAATATTCATAGAAATACAAGTAGAAATAACCTCATATTGATGATGAAGAATCCAAAATTAGGATGGGACTTCCACGCTCCACTCAACTGTAAAATTGCTGAGCCGAATCTCTCTTCAACCATTCAGCCCTATGCCATATTCCAAGCATCAATGTGGGATCTCATAGAACACATAAATCCAAAACCATCCACGGCTTCCAAAGGCCATCCACCTCAACCCATCAAACAATGATTCCACCGCACGGTTGGACATCACAAAACCATCATCAGATTGGTCTCTATCCAAGCCTTCTAGGGCTTCTCGAGTGTTTATTCCAACCAAGGTTTCGGACACTAGTAACTCAACCCGTAACTACCACTTGGCTTCAAGAACATTTCTCGAACCAAGACTTCCAGGACTAGTAACTCAACTCACCAAAGGTTTCCAGATCATTTGTCCAACTAGGGCTTCCAAGAACTAATAACTCAACTCAAGCTAAGGAAACATGAGAACCAACAAAAAAAGAAGGAAATAAACCCACAATCTCCATGGCTATCCAGGAAATGTCAAGGCTAGGCAATCCAATGTCAATCTAGTCATTCCTCCATGCCAGTGAAATGTCATGACTTAAAATCCAAATGCATATACTAATCATGCCAAAAATAGTGAGGGAAACATACATGCAACTTGGTACCTACAAGAAAATCCCATTGTAGCTCCTCATTCGTGATGAGCTTCATTATTGCAACAAGAATGCTGCAACTCGCAAGGCTACCAACTTTAATTATCAACCTAGGGTTCGTACAAACTTAAGAGGTATCAACATTATATTTGAATCATACAGTGTGTCCTTCCTTTGTTGTCATGATGTAATGGATTACATGTCATGAAATCAAATCCTAAACTAATTGCAGAAAACAAAGTGCTCAAAATGGAAACCTTAACTTGTTGCAAGAAAGAAAATACAAGGAAAGAAACCTATTCTAATTTCATAAAGTAAAGATCATGAAATAAATTTCAAACATTACATTTCAAAGAGTTTAGATCCACTAACAAATTTCATTGGATGTGGCAATCATCATTATATTATCCATTTCATAAATTTGTCCATTAGCCCAAATCGTTGAAATGTTTTGCATCGGTAAAGAGGCAAGTCCTAACTGGTATTTAGTATTCCCTAATCATTTATTTAGAGCCTATGGGTCTTGATTCAACCCTAAGGGAAAATAAGCAATCTTCTTGAGTGAATATGGGAAAGTATATACCTGTTGGAAGGTTGCTACAAGGGATCGTGTAGTTACAACAAGAAATTGGAGATTTACTATATGAAACTATAATTCATCGAATGACCAAGAAACGTAAATCCAAATTGGATGGGAATTTTTTTTGTATTGGATAGGATGCCTTAGGTCTCAATTCCAAGTCGAATCACTCAAAAAAACCTTTGTTAATGCATGTTAAAAAATAGTAGAAAATTACTAGTCTAAAATCTATAAATCTGAGAACTAGTGAGCTAGAAAATCTATCAAATGCCTAACTAGTCAAGTGAAAATGCAATGGGGTAATTTTTTTATTAAATGTAATTTTTTTTTATTTAATTCAAGTCAAATCAACTTGATTGAAGCTCGTTAGCATGCTCTAAAAAATACAATAAATTTATTGTTATTCGCCACAAGCGACTTCCAAAAATCTAGATTTTGGAATAAGCAAACTAATCCATGTAGGTCAATGATTACTATGACCTTCCAAAGTTGTTCCAATAAATAAATGATGCTTTTAATCATACAAAATAACTTACTTCAACCATTTCATCCAATCCTACAACAAGAAATCATTAATACTAAATGCAGAAATAGGAAAAAAACAAGAACAAGAGATGCATGTGAATAAGAAGTGAAAAGAGGAAGAGTAAATGATAAAAAAGGGATCTAAGGCTCCTGGGATGGCCAAGCCCAAGGAAAATTAGAGTCCTATGGAGGAGACCAAGATTTAGAAGCTTAACATAGCACCAATATTCATTACTTCCATCAATACAGTTACATCCCTGCAAAAAATGAAAGTGGAGCTACAAAAATACGAGTTCTCTCCACAAGAACACTAATAATTATTTATCCCTAGAAGAAAATTCGATTTGGTACTTATACAAAATGATTAGGAATCATTCCCCATGAAAGGAGGAAACTTTCCCCACCAAAATCCCTTGATTAGTGGATCTGGTTCCAAATACTAGGAATTTGCATTAAATGGAAGGGAACACATTGGTAGCTTTCTCAATTATTGGAGCTCCAGAATTTGTGCCATAATTGTAGAATATCTTGTTGATTTATTATTTAATATTGATCCTCCTGTAGTAGGGAGCAGGTTGTTGGGTGCAAGAATTGCACTTAAGAAAACTCCTCAACACTTAATTGTCAACCCGGGGTATTCATAAACTTAGAGACGAAGCATAGTAAATGCCAGAGATGGTATGAATTTTCCTAATAGAAATTCCTACTTTCTTAAAAATCTTGTAGAATCGAAAGAGTAAAAGATAAATGAATCATCAAAGTAATCTAGTGCTGGAACAAGAAAGAATGAATTTGCAAAGGAATCAAAATAAAAATGAAATCACTCCAACTGATCAATTTTTAATTATTGAGTATGTGTTATGTTTTTCTTTAGCAAAGACACTTGTTAGTATCATAGAATGGGACCTTAAACCTACTTATTTAGAGATTTCCTTCTTTCACTAATCTGTCCTGCACTATCGCAGTCTGCTTGCACTAGTGCAGGAATAGAGGTTTATGTAGGAGGTATAAATGGTGTCTTTACCAAAGGTTTTTTACTTCATGCAAGGGCTTGAACTTCCAGGGTTCAAAGAACTCAAATCCTATGACAAGAAACTAGTTCTTGCACTTAATCATAGCTTCCTACACTTAGCTATTAATTCTTAAAACGAGTGCTTAATTATTGCAAGTGTTAAATTAAATTGCACACATAAAAAGTGAATGTTCCTGATCTTAACATAATGCAATAATGAAGAAACATTCAATATACATTTATCTTGTCATAAGCATTTAATTAAAGAAAAGAAGATTGTGGGAAGTAAGCTAAAAATTCTTGCTACAACATACCAACATGCATTGGTGCAGGTTCATTTATCCTGCTTGGACTAGGCAGGGAAACCCAATCAAACGAAATTGCAGGAAAGGAAATATCACACCAACGTGCACTGGTGCAGGTTCATTTCTCCTGCTTAGACCAGGCGGGGAAAACCAATCACACAAAATTGCAGGAAAGGAAATATCACACCAACATGCACTGGTGTAGGTTCATTTCTCCTTCTTGGACCAGGCAGGGAAAACCAATCTAAAATCAAGTGTTGGAAAAGAAATTGCAGGAAAAGGAAATTTATCTACTTCACACAATGGATCCACTTTCACTTAGATAGGAATGCATATGCTGGAAATTAAATCACACTAGACAAAGTAAACAAAAATTATAGGGAAACAAAATGGGGTAAACGCACTGAGTTGGCTGGGCCCTAGCCAACCAGCGCGTTTCCCTTTTAAATAAAAACACAGCTCAGTAACTCAGATTTGACTCATTTGTTTAAAGGAACAAATAAGGTTCGAAAAGCATGAGGTGGAGCTCCTTATTCCTATTAATTCAGAAAGGAAAAGTCATCATGAAATACAGATTCCAACCTAGATTTGGGCGATAACAAAAGGTACAATCTCTCGTTTAAAAACACAGTCTTATTACTGCCTCCCCCCCCCAATGTGCATAATCGCTCCTCCTTTTATAATATGTTTACAAGATAATTAATCGCATCCTTTCTAAAAAATCATGGGGATTTCATCCCAACTAATTCTAATTAAATATCATATCAGTACAACTGTTCCCCTATTAAAAAATAGAGATTTAATATGAATTTTCCAAATCTGGGTGGTTTCTAAATTTATAGAAAAATTGGTATTTTTAACAAACTGCCTCCAAAGATCTCTTCGTATCTCCTCAACTATTATGCATTTTGGAAAATGGCCAACGATTTACACAATCTCCTATACTGGGAAAAAACCCATATTTCAGAATTTTGAGATTCGCAACGGTCAGAGTGGAAATAGAGGAGTAAATCGGTTGTCGGGAAACTGCTGCGAATTCGAGTGGAAGTTCTAAAATCTAAACTGGTGCAGGTATGTGTGGTGCAGGAATCCTATCGATACTAGTACAAGAATTTGTGGTGCAGGAACTTCCCCTCTATTAGAATAGGCATATAACCAACTTTGTAAACTTACAAACACACAAACTATTAATAAATATGCCTTTAATGGTTAAATCTCATTAAAACAAAGGAATAGCAAATACTTACTTATTATCTCCAAGAATGCACAAAACTATGACAATGACTAGTTAAGCTAAACAAAAGAATGAGTGATTTCGAGTAAAAGGTAATATAAAGCAAGGCAAAACAGAGGCCCAACACAGTTCCCTAGATTATCTCCTCCTCCAAATCTCCATAATCTACCAAATATGCACATAATATTCCACAAAAATAAATAATTATGCATAAACCTTCCTAATGAACATATTAAAGTTAAAAATACATTATCTAATTCAAAAGAGAGGTTTAATGTGTTGAACGATGGTCGTATGGGTCTTAATTTATGTCTAATTTGGAGGCCCATCATACCCCCCTACTGAAATTGTTGTTCATACTTTGAGCAACTTAATGACCTCATTGAGCCTCATTCATGGCCCTGGTGGCCTCCCTTATTTGTACATTCCTTCCTTTCTCCCCCTTATGCAAGATGGGTTCTTTAAGATTCATGGCCTCTTACCTTTCTATAACATCTTTTAGGCCCTGGAAAATAACTAGAAATATATTAGAGACCTCATGGAAATCCTCTTTCCATGATTGTTGTTTGAGTTATATTTTGATGCTAAATGCATTCTTGCCTTTTTTTGCCTTCTTCTTCTCTTTTGTGGCATAGATAATTGCCTAATGGCCTTGGAGTTCTCTTTTTTTTACTAGGCCTCTCTTAGGTACTACCATTTTGGTTTTTGGCACAATTTGTATTTTTCTTCCTTCTTGTAGTAGCATTTTGTCTTCTTGTATTAGCCATTCCTTCTTTTTATGGTCTTCTAACTGTATGGGAGTGATGAGAAATGATGTAGAGGGTTTGCAGGATGATGCTAGGGATCAGAGGGAGTAGTGTAGGTTTGTGAAAATGGAGAAGATGAATTGTGTGTGTTTTTTTCAAGGAATTTTCTTGAAAATATTATCTTTTTGTTATGAAATGGGATGGATGAATGATGGGTAGATCGTGGATATGAATTGGATGTAGGGCTTGGATTTTTGTGGTGACTTGGCCTTTGCACAAATTTCCTCTTTTCACTATTATCCACATTCCTAGAAATCCTCACCGTTCCTAATCTGGTTTGTTCGTGTTACATGAGTGAAGGAGTTAGTTGTATTAACTACTTGAAGGTGGCTGAGACTTCTCACCCATCCGTAGATTATAAAACCTCATCCCTCATGCATTAAAAACAAATTTGTAACTATAATATTCTCAAGAGAAGAGGTCAAGAACATTCAATATCCGTACCTACCTTATGGTTGGTTGAGAGACAAGCATGTTGCTAATGAGTTGATGATCTATCCATGATCCTTTGGAGGTGATAATTTCCTTTTCTTTCTTCTCAACAAGCTATTTAAATCAAATCTAGTCTTCTTGGAGTGATGGGCTTGGCCATGGGTGATGTTCACCTTCTCTATACCTTATTCCACCATTAGACACCTTTCCCACACTTTATTTCACCTTTTGTACCTTCCTATAACTTTCGGTTTGTTTCTTGTAGTAAACAAGGACATCCTATAGTACTATAGAAAACCCTATAACAACTTGTTTAAAAGCATATCTCCCAAAATGGTATACTGGATTGACCCGAAATTGTTTTGAGAATGTTTCCATCATCCTTATGCACCTCCCCATAAACAAAATTTGCCCAATGGATTCACAAATCTTGAGAAAAATTAAAAATGACTGAATTTGATGGAGGTCACTTTCTTGGAAACTGTGCACTAGAATTTACTGAAATTGCTTGGGCATGTTACCATCATCCATATGCATCTCCCCATGAACCACCTTTGTAAGTGGATGCATGAATATTGAGAAAAGTAAAAAATGGTTGTAGGTGATGGGGGTTGATTTCTTGGAAATTGTGCACTGGAATTGGCTTAAATTGCTTGTGCATGTTACTATCATCCATATGCACATCCCCCTGAAACAAATTTGAAAATGAATCCATGGTTTTAAAGATATGAAAAAAATAGTTTTCTGCTGCATGTATTTCTGTTTCCTATAGTATTTTAGGACAAGGAAAACGAGTGGTAAAAGCCTGGATGATGAGTGGATGGTGGAAATAGATGATGGTGATGGATTGGAATTGTTTTGGTACTTCTAGAGCATCTGAGAAAAGGAGGAGAAATTCTAGGTTTGACTTCCTTTGACTAGGCTTTTGATCAACTTTTATTTTGATGGCTAGCTTGTTCTTGTTGCTTGTAGTGGTTGGAGAAAACCTACATTCATGAGAGAGAGATACATGGAGAATTTTTTTTGATTTTTCTCTTATTTTTTTTCTTCTATGCCTACTTACTACCTCAATGAGGTTTTCAACTAGTAGGTCTGCATAGGTGCCCCAAAGGAGGTTTTCACCTATGATCCTTTCTTTTTCCCTTTTTTTCTCTTTTTTCCAACCCATTGACTGCCTCATGGAGGTTGCCAATCAATGATCCAATCTCAAGTGCCTCAAATGAGGTTTTGACATGAGATTTTATTTTTTTCTTTTATTTTTAATTTTTTATATCTTTTCCTATCCTACTCTAATTGAAAAAACAAAATCATTTTCAAGTGTAGGGATACTTCCAATGGAGCCACTTGCATAATTTAATGCCAAATAAAATCATGTGTAGGCTTGAAATGAATTATTTGACATGTACCTAAATGTAAGAGACCAAATGCTTTGACTAATATGAGGTTAGTAATTATTGACGAAGAGTGTGCTGCTGCAACTTAACACTTTTCTAGAACCATATTTCAATGTAGTTTTGATGCCCTTGGTCCACTTGTTGATCTGGATCATCTTGGATGTCTTCTTCTTCCATGAAATGCATACCTTATTCTTCTTGTTGATTATTCTCTTGAACATATAGAGGATTTGATGGTAAACATGAGGGAACTTTTCCAATCTCTGATTTTGATGTCTTCTCTTCCTCAAGTTTAGCCCATGATTCTTTGGTCTTCTCATTTGAATCTTGTTTTTTTGCATGTTCTCCTTCAATGATGTCAAGATAATCTATTTTTTGTGATACTCTTCCTGAGCTAAGATGAATACCATTTAGTCAAGAGGATATGTTTGTAAGTGTTGTACCTCACCATTATAAGTGGGCTGAGCTACTTCATTGTGTGGGTTCAGAAATGGTGGTATATGTAGTTGAGTGGGAGTGGATATTTGAGATGGATGTGGTTGGGGTTGTGGTTCTGGTGGAGATGGATGGTAGGGATACATGGAGTTTTGTACAGAGGATATTGAGGAAAATATTGAGGATATTGGGAATGGATCCCATAATCTCCTTGTCAATCTTGTTTCCAAGATTGGTTTTAGGGTTGAGAAGGCCAACGTGGCCAAGGAAAGGATGTGTTCCAATTACTTTGAGATGGATCTGCGTAAGCTTGAAATTGTGAATTAGTCTCTTGCCTCATATCAGGTTGAACATGCTTTTATGGTCCTCTTGGAGAAACATATCATAGTTGGATTGGCAATTGACTTGCCCCATTGTCCTCTTGGTGAAATTATTTCAACCTTAGTAACGAGGGGCAATATTTAACATCATGTGATTCTTGACTTACCAATCTTGATGCTGATTGACTCACCTTTTCCATTCCTCTTGATATGTGTTTAAATGTTTCACAAATTTCTTCAAATGAGAATTGGTATACATCACCTCTACTCATGAGATCAAGAATATCAATCCACTCATCACTATTTTTTCTAAGTAAGAGTATTTTTAGTGTGTCAGATCCTAAATGATGTAATTTTCACCTCTTAACATTGCACATGAACCTATATATTAAATCCTCAGGCTGTCATCTTCTTTTTGATTCATTCCAAATATTTATGCTTTAAGATCATGATCTTTATATTTTTCTAGAAATATCTTTTGCATATCATTCAATGATCTTATTGAATTAGTCCCTAAACTCATGAACCATTTAAGAGCTCTATCCTTCAATGTCGCTGGAAACAATATTAGTTTTTGAGTGTTTAATAAGTAATCATAATATCTACAAAGGTTTTCAAATTCAAAGAGAAAGGTTTCCGGATCCTCTGACCTTAGACCATGAAAGTTTGGAAGAAACGATGGAGGGATGTTCTTCATATTCACACTGACATCAGTATCTTGAATGGGAAATCCAACAGGATATTTTTCATTTTCATCATTTCTATCCATTTCTTCTTCCTTTTCTACTACCTCTTCTTCTTCTACCTGCAAAAGTGAATGGTGACGTGGCTCTTACTGCACCAGGTGATCAAATGGAGGGGGGGTTAGTGTTGGAGAAGTATTTAAAAAAAAAAATTGTATAATAAGAATGCTAATGCAATGCAATTTTATGTTTTTAAAATGAAATATGCCCAATGAATTTATTTATTTTTTTTTTTATGCAAAAAGTAAAAGAAATGAATAAACTAGGGAAGAAAATAATGCATAATTTGACATCTCCCCGCAACAACGCCAAAAAGTGATGAGCCTCAGTTTTGCAACAAGAATGCTGCAACTTCCAAGGCTACCAACTTTAATTATCAACCTAGGGTTCATACAAAATTAAGAGGTATCAACGCTATATGTGTAGCACAATGTGTTTCTTCTTTGTTGTCATGATGTAATGTAGTGCATGTAATGAAATCAAATCCTAAAGCAATTATAGAAAATGAAATGCTCAAAATGGAAACCTTAACCTACTACAAGAAATAAAGTACAAGGAAAGAAACCTATTATAATTTCATAAAGTAAATATCATGAAGTAAATTTCAACCATTACATTCCAAAGAGTTTAGATCTGTTAACATGGTTCACTAGATGTGGAAATCATCATTGTATTATCCATTTCATAAATTGGTCGATTAGCCCAAATCGCTGAAATGTTTTTCATGGGTAAAGAAGAAAGTTCTAAGTGGTCTTTAGTATTCCCTTATCATTTATTTAGCACCTAGGAGTCTTGATTCAACCCTAAGTGACAATAACCAAGCTTCTTGAGTGAATTTGGACAAGTATATACATATTGAAGGCTACTAAAGGAGATGTTGTAGCTACTACAAGAAACTACAGATTTACTACAAGAAACTATAATTCATCGAATGACCAAGAAAATTAAATCCAAATTGGATGGGACAATTTTTTTATTGACTAGGATTCTTTAGGTCTCCATTCCAAGTGGAATCACTTAAAAATATCCCTGTCAAGCCATGCTAAAAAATATCAGAAAATTACTAGTCTAAAATCTAGAAATTCGAGAAGTAGTGAGCTAGAAAATCTATTGAATGCCTAACCTAATCAAGTGAAAATAAAATGGAGATTTTTATTTATTAACTATAATTGTTTTGTGATCTAATGCAAGTGGAATCAAATTGATTGAATCTTGTTAGCATGCTCTAAAAAATAACATAGATTTACTATTATTTGGCATAAGGGACTTCCATAAATCTAGATTTGGGAATAAGCAAACTAATCCAAATATCTCAATCATTATTACGACCTTAAAAATATGTTACAATGATGAAATTATGCTTGTGATCATGCAAAATAACATACTTCAACCCTTAAACTCAATCCTACAACAAAAAATCATTAATACTAAATGTAGGAATAGGAAACAAATACGAACAAGAGATGCATGTGAATAAGAAGTGAAAACAACAAAATTAAATGCTATAAAAGGGCTCTAAGGCTCTTGGGATGGAAAAGCCCAAGAAAAATAAAATACCTATGGAGGAGAACAAGATTCAGATGCTGAAAATGGCACCAATCTTCATTATTTCCATCAATACAATTACATCCCTGCAGAAAAAGAAAATGGAGGTGCAAAAATATGATTTCTCTCCACAACAAGACTAATAAAAATCAACCCCTAGAGGAAATTAGACTTGTTAATTATACAAAATGATTAGGAATCATCCCACATAAAAGGAGGAATATTTCCCCACCAAAATCCATTGATTTGTGGGTATGGTTCCCAATACTAGGAATCTGCATTAAATGGCAGGGAACACATTCCTAGATTTTCTCAATCATTGGAGCTCTAGACTCCATGTCATAATTCCATAATATATTGTAAATTTATTATTTAATATTGATCCTTTTGTAGTAGGGAGTGGTCCCTAAATTATCTCCTCCTCCAAATATCCATAATCCACCCAATATTCTCATAATATTCCAGAAAAATAAATAATATTAGGCACAAATATACAATTATCCATAAACCTTCCTAATGAACATATTAAGGTTAAAAATGCATTATCGAATGCAAAAAGAGAGGTTTAATGTGTTGAAGAATGGTCATATGGGACATAAAGTATGTCTAATTTGGAGGCCCATCATCTCCCCTGTTGAAAGTGTTGCTCATCCTCAGAGCAACTTAGTGACCTCATTGTGCCTCATTCATGGCCCTAGTGGCTTCCCTAATTTGTG
The DNA here is from genome assembly GCA_000404065.3 of Pinus taeda. Taxonomy (NCBI): domain Eukaryota; kingdom Viridiplantae; phylum Streptophyta; class Pinopsida; order Pinales; family Pinaceae; genus Pinus; species Pinus taeda. Next base: position 16,608 of record APFE031305342.1, read on the forward strand.
CATTCCTACCTTTCCCCCCTTATGAAAGATTATATCTTTAAGATTTATGGCCTCTTACCTTTCGATAACATCTTTTAGGCCTTGGAAAAAATCTAGAAAGAGATTAGAGACCTCCTGGAAATCCTCTTTCCATCGCTGTAGCTTGAGTTCTATTTTTATGGTGAATGACTTCTTTCCTTTTATTGCCTTATTCTTCTCTTTTGTGGCCTAGATGATTGCTTAATGACCTTGGAGTTCTTTGTTTTGATTAGGCCTCTCCTAGGTACTACCATTTTGGTTTTTAGCACAATTCCTTTCTTTCTTCCTTCTTGTAGCAACATTCTATCTTCCTCTAGCGGCCATGCCTTCTCTTTTATGGTCTTATAATTGTATGAGAGTGATGAGAAATGATGTAGAGGGTTTGGAGGATAATTCTAGGGCCCAAAGGGAGTAGTGTAGGTTTGTGAAAACGGAGAGGATGTGTTGTGTGTGTTTTTTCAATAATTTTTTTGGGTGAGATTGAGTGTAGGGTTTTTTCTTGAAAAATATTAATTTTTTTCTTATGAAATGGGATGGATGAATGATGGATAGATAGTGGATATGAAACTGATAGAAGGCTTGGATTTTTGTGGTGACTTGGCCTTTACACAAATTTCCCTTTTTTACTGTTCTCCCCATTCCTAGAAATCATGACCCTTCCTAATTTGGTTTTTCCACATTGCATGAGTGAAGGAGTTAGCTGTATTAACTAGTTGAAGGTGGCTGAGACTACTGACCCATACTTAGCATATAAAACCTCATCCCTCATGAATTGACAACAAATTTACAACTATAATATACTCAAGAGAAGAGGCCAAGAATATTGCATACCTGTACAGATCTAAACTTAAATAGGAACATAACAACTTACAAATATAATCATAAACACATAGATGCAGTAGAAAAACACTTCATTTCATTAATAGAAAAATAATTAACGATTATTACAAGGAGAATGGAAACAAGATAGCCTGGGCGATGGTAGCTTATCTCTGAGAAGAGATGTGGTGGCTACATGCCTCTGAGCTATGTTACAATGAGGCACAAGGGCCTATTTATTATTGGAAAACATGATAAAATCCTACAACCAAAAACCTAACCCCATGAGATGTAACACTAAGCGTTTGTGGGCCCCATTGGCGTTAGTTGGCAACCAACTTCCTGGCTTTGTAACTTGGTCATATTATCTCCATTTGGCGCGTATGTTACCTTGTGGGAAAGGTCTCGCCAAGTACTATAGGTTTCATTATAGGCCCTTTCCTATGGCTATGGACCTACCATGGACCCCAAAAAAAACACCATTTAGGGGGTCAAAACTGCTCCGCAAGTTCAGGACCTGAAAAAATGCTAAAAATAGTAAATGCTGAAATGAGCAAGAAGAAAAATGAAATTGACTGGGGGGTCTAGGTGGAATAGGTGGGTGGCCACCAATATCCACCTAGATCATTCCCCCCACTTAGGAAGCAATGGTCCCCATTGCATGCAAAGCCTCCATGAGGTAAGGAAATTTATGTTGAACTTGGACCCTGGTGAACCACTTGCCTTGGTGAAGCAGTTGGTCTTCTTTGAAAACTCGATATAAATGTATACTCTGTTAATGATTGTTCTTGATCTATGTGTCCATGATCTAATCAGTTGTGGCAAGTTCCATGCAGTTCGAGTTGAAATTTATTGGTGTGAGTTGTTTTGCAATGTCAGATGTGTCCAACAATGGTGGAAAGTATGGTCGAAGGTGATCTACATTGAACACTAGGTGCAGGCCAAGGAATGATGGGATGCTAAGCTCAAAGGCATTGTCACTGATGGCCTTCATGATGGTGTATGGCCCATCTCAAAGCATGTGAAGCTTGCGGTGGGGTCCAACAAGGCGCTTCTTCTGCAAATGTAGCCAAACTTTGTCACCCATCTGAAACTTGTGCGACACTTGATGCTGATCATGGTGCGACTTGTACTTAGCATTGGCTCTATCCAATAAATGATGGACCTATTGGTGGATGTATTGAATGCGCTCAATGAAGTTGTTAGCCCTTTCAGCTTTCGATTGAACGTGAGTCAAATCTACCAGGGTGACTGCAAGTAGTATTGCCACATCAATGGGGCATGATGGCGGGAATTCCAACCCTACTTGAAAGGGGTCATGGCTTGTTGAGTTATGGAGAGCTCTATTGTAGCTATGTTGGAAATAGGGGAAACTTTCATCCCACGTGCGAGGATGATTCGATTTGTACATGTGCAGAATGTGTATGATCATCATCTTGACAACCTTTGTTTGGCCATCAGTTTGGGGATGGAAAGTCATGGACTTAGTAAGTTTTGTATCCAGCATCGACCACAGACTTGACCAAAATGCACTCAGGAATCTACTATCCCAATCTGAGACAATGGACTGTGAAATCCCAAAGTGTACCCGCACTTGCTTAAAGAAGAGCTTAGCAGTGGCCTCTACTATGATACTCTTCTTGTAGGTCTCTATGATGGCCATCTTAAAGAATCTGTCAAATACCATGAAAATGAAATTGTTGTCATGCTTAGTTACAGAAGGAACGCCTGACATGTAATCCATGGAGACAGATTCCCAAGGCCGGCTAGGAGTAAGTATAGGAGTATACAGGCCTTGCTTCTTGATGGTTGTTTCGGAAATGGCATAGGCAGTGTAGGATCTAATGTACTTCCCAACATCTTGACAAAGTTTCAGACAATAAAAATGCTTTTGCAATATCACCACTATTTTCTCTACTTCAAAATGTCTAGTAATCCAATTGTAATGCACCTCTCAAATCATCTGGGCACACTCACTTGAAGGAACACAAATGTGTCCCAGTGGCATAATAGTGCATCCTGAAGGTGAAAATTTGTAACTTGCTTCCCTTCCAAGAGTGTTTGATATATGCTACCAAATTCTAGATCGATATTATAAAGATGTGGCCACCCTGATGTCTCGTGCCCACAGGAGTTGAGCATAGTGATCAGCGCCATGACTGGTGGTCAGTCAAGGAAATCAATGATGTTATTGGTGCTTCCCTTCTTATACTTAATGTTCAAATGGAACTATTGCAAATAGGTGGACCATTTATGATGGCGATTGTTCTGCAACTTCCGTTGTGTCTGTACCAACTGTAGAGGTCGGTGGTCTATGTGGAAGACTGTTTCATTCCCCAAAATGTAATGCTTCCATTGATAGAAGTCCTACATAATGGAATACATTTATTTGTTGTAATTAGGGTACTTTCAGACTGTGTCTAAAAGTCTCTCACTGTGGTTAGCCATTGGATGCCCATGCTGAGTAAGGACCGCACGAATAACATAGTTGTAGGCGTCAGTCTCAATTTCAAATGGTTGTTGTAGGTATGGTAATGTGAGCACTGGTGCAAAACATAGGTGATTCTTCAACTCAGGAAATTCTTTTTATTGGGTTTCTAACCGAAAGAGCCTTTCTTTCATTCCGCCCTTGGTGACATGACTTAAATGCCAAGTGATATAAGAGAACACCAACACAAACCTACGGTAAAAATTGGCAAGACCCAAAAATATTCGGGGCTCTGTTAGAGTGGTTGGGGCTAGCCAATCCCCAACGACTTATATCTTCGATGGGTCCACATGTAAATCGTGCTCATCAAGGATGTATCCGAGATATTGAGCCCAGGTCAGGCCAAAAGTTTAGTTCATGAATTTACCACACAACTTGTGTTGTCACGGGGTTTGAAGGACCCATCGAATATGGTGGAGGTGCTCTTTCCAACTCTGACTGAAGGTCAAGATGTCATCTAAATACATCACCATGAATGTGTTGTTGAAGGTTCACAAGATGTCATCCATTGGTCTCATGAAGGTTGCAGGAGCGTTCATTAGTCCAAATCATGACCAACCATTCGAAAAGGCCCTCTTTGTATTTGAAGGAAGTCTTCCACACATCAGAGGGTTCAATAGGCACCTGGTGATAACCTAGCTTCAAGTCAATCTTGCTGAAATATTTGGTCCCTTTGAGTTGGTTCATAATTTCATCAATCTGTGGGATTGGGTACCTATTCCGAACAGTGATCTTGTTCAAGGCCCGATAGTTAGTACAAAGCCTCTAGGTCCCATCCTTCTTCTGGACCAATACAATCAAGCTTCCACAAGGTGATGAGCTTGGCCTGATGTGCCCTTTCTACAATAGTTCATGAATCTTCCTCTTGATCTCATCGCTCTCCACAATAGAGTGTCGATAGATCAGTCCATTGGGTAGTGGCGCGCCCATGATCAAATCAATGGAATGGTTGACCTGACAGTGTAGAGATACCCCAGTGGGTGAGGTGAAAATATCCATATACTCCTCCACGACCTTGTCCATATTTTTTTGCTATGTAGAGGATCCCTTCCTGGAAGTCATGCCCACAACCTTCTTCTTTCCCTGGGGGGAAATCATAAGGAGAAAAAAATCTTGGTCTAGGAAATAATCTTACTTCATTGCTTTGCAGTGATCAAAGAGATGGTGGTAGGCGAGGCTACCTTCGGTATGTTATATAACTTATTAGCAAATGTAATAATCATAGAGCGAGGTCTAGACTCATATACAACATGTCGCTTCCACAAGTATGGTTGTCCTAACAATAAATCACAAACTTCAAGAGGAGCAACATCACACAGTACCTCATACGTGAAGGGCTTGATGCTATAGGGAATGTGACACTATTGGCTGATGTGAAGATATCGTCCTTGGTGAAGCCACCCAATCGTGTACGACTGTGGATATGTTGTAGTGTTTAAGCCTAGCTGCTTCATGACCTCTGCTGAAATGGGATTCTTTTGGCTCTTGCTATTGACAATGAACTGAAGCAGAGAATCCTTCACCCACATCTATGAGTGGAAGAGGCATTCCCCCTTCTTGAGATTGTCAGGCTCAATATTATGGATGTTGGGTGGTGGCCACAGTGGCGCTTGGATCTATGTCAATGATCTTCATCTCTTTGTCAATTTCTTTATCGAGTTTTGATTTAGAGTTGGAACTTGCTTCTGAATCGGAAGCCTTTAGGTTGGCCACCAGTGACTGCTTGGCTCGACACTCATTTGTATTGTGAGTGGAGATCTTATGGAACTCACACCATTTTCTTGTGTCCTTCTTCGTCTTTGTGGTGTTTTTCTTTGCTTGCAGCTTTGTGTTGATGCCCCGAAAATTGTTACATCAACATCGGGGATAACCACCCGGTCCGGACCTTAATACAACTCCTTTCCCGTTTGGGATGGTGGCTACGACTGGATATAATGGGACCAGTTTCCCAGTAATCAATAAAAGGGGGTGAATGAATGATTGGTTTTCTAATAAGTGATAATAAATGGACTTATTCTATGAGCAAAAACGTAAATGACTATTTTATCCCGAGAAGCTTCTACTCTTAAGTGCAACGTTTAATGATCTGTGTTTGCTGATAGGCATATAGATGACACTATTCAATAAACAAAGACATTCATTTAAATGATAATTGCTTCGTTCAAATAGTTTAACGAAGTAATTGATAAAACAATATTACACTTCTCTTTTATATTATTGATACATGCATGATTGAGAGAATAGCAAACTGTAAACATCCAATAGTGGAAAGTAAAGTTTACTGTTAAAACACATTCACATATTCAATAATAGCAAAAATGACCAAACAACAATTCACATAAAAGGAATAAATTCAGACATAGATAATAGTACCATATGAGCTGCGAATTATTCCCTATGGCAATCGCAATTTGAATTCCTTCTTCCGATTCAGAAATACTTTTAGATAAAGGCAATAGTGCACATTCACATCAAAGCTTCGTTATCAAAATTTGGAAAGATTGGTCCAGTTTTCATAAAAGAATATGCCTGAAGTAGAGTAGTGCAACTTCAGGCTTAAGTCATATAAAAAAACTTACGACCCTTTCTAAATACATGAAAGGGTCTATAAATACTAAACTAAGCTAACAAACTAAAAAATTAAAATGCTACTAAATTGGTATAATCTGATCTTAAATATCTCTCCCAAAGTGATCTGGTAATCGGCAGCAATGATTCATCCTTCTGGCTGTTTTCCCTTTGTCCTGAGTTGGCATATTGCCAGCATTGGCTCCACTTCTTGAGGGCATCTGAGACGAGAATTGATTTGATCAGTATAGGTGGCATCATGTATATCAGGAATGATACACCCGATTGCATCCGTTAGGCATTTGAGGGCGGCTCTCTGGCTGTATGGTTTTACTAGGAACAACCAATAGGTGTCCCAAGTTAAACTCTTAATTCCTGAGATCAATTTTCCATTCTTTTCTAGTTCTTGGTTACATGACTGCTCCAATGTCTTGGCTGATAATAGTTTACTTGTTGTACATTGAGAAATCGTGTTAGATAAATAGAGAGTATTATTGATCAAGTCAATTAAATTGCTCGTAGATAACTTGCATCTATAAACAGCTCTCTTTGCTTTCATTAATTGGGACTGCCACTCCATGAATAGGATTTCTTTATGGGATTCTAAAATTTTGGGCAAGTTTGTTGCCTGTCCCTCATTAGAGTCCTGCCAAGTAAGAAAATCTGTCAAAGTGTCGTCGGCTTGCTCTAAATCCTACCTAGCATCAACTGATTTGTCTATTATAGATGTTGTTATGTCGCACAGAGGTTCAACTTGGGCAATTTCATGACACAACAATCTTATTTGTGTTATTAATGCCTTGTTAATCTGCATTGCCTCTGTTCTGAACTTGACAGGCTGGGGAAGACTCTTGAACCTCTCTACTAAGCTGATAATTGAGCAATTTTCTCATCTTTTGTCTTTGCCATCTTTTCATTCATCGCCTTCAACTTTGATAATGCCTCTGATAATTCCTTTTGTCTCTGAATCGCTCCCGAATCGATCCTTTGTTTCTCTTCATGCAACTGTTTGTTGAGCTGGTTATTTAACTATTGTTGCATGGACAGTTGCTGTTGTAGTTGTTCTAACTTCTGTTGTTCCTCCGATAGCTGTGCTTGTAGTGAAGCGATCGCCTGATCCTTTTCTTTCAACAAATTTCTTACCTCCGATGCCTTATCCATGGTGGCTGCCGAATAGGCACCAGCATATTGAGATAACTTTGTCGGGTCATCGGAGGGGTCGAATTCTTCCCTCCATACCACATTGGTTGTTATCGTTTGTTCAGGGAACACAGAAGGTTGATCAATCCTTCTCCTTTTCCGCTGTCGCTTTATTACAGCCCTGTGTTTTGGGCTATAGAAAACATCCAGTGGAGGAATGTCCTCCACCTGCAAAATAATTTGATCAGAAGGATTCTTCGGAATTATTTCTACTACTGTAGTTGGGGGTAGACCTTTGGTTCCTTTGCTTGGAACCTCCTTTGATGCTGTATCTTGTGTATCGACAGCTTTGGATGTTTCAGCGTCCATTGAGCTCTCAAGATTGCTTATAATTTTATTAAATTGTTTCCATTCCTTGAGCAATCTTGGGTCCATTTGAGTATCAACACTCACCTCCTTGCTGCTCTGCTCCTGGTGCTTTTTCTGTTCTTCCTCCCGTATTCTCTCCTGCTCTTTCTTTTCTGCTTCCTCTCTGTTTTTCCTCTGTGCCTTTTGTTCTTTCCTCTGTACCTCTTCCTGTTCTAACCTCCGAAGTTCCTCCTGCTCTATTCTTTGGACTTCTTCATAGATTTCGGATGTAGCAGGAGGTTCGTTGGTGAGTTGTTGCTCTCACTTGATTGTATCATCGGGGTAGTAGCTAACAAATCTAGATGCAGAGTTTGCAACCTCTGCTCTCTAATTTTATTAAATTCTACTAACCCGTCATCATGGTATCTCATTCTAGCTAGCTCCTGTACCTGGAATATTGACTCGGCGGAGGAGAACAGGTCATCAAACTCATCTTTCTTATGTTCAAATTTAGTGAGTTTGGCTTGATCTAGAGCATTATAGATGACTTTCTTCTGGTTGAAACGTCTATTAGGCAGAGTGGTGAGACTTAGGATGTTAATTTTTTCTACCTCTTTCTCTGCATGTTTATAATCATGAAGAGAATAGATGCCACACCTTAGAGGAAAAGGAGGCCAAACTTGCTTCTTTGAATTTCTGAGAGTTTTTGTGGCTGATGCAGTTGTAAGCTGATATGCTATTTCGCGAGCTAATAGCTTGTCTGGTATGTACAAGGGGAGGACATGAGGCCTGGCCTGACTGCCAAAAACTCTTACATAAGTGAATTTTTCTTCTCCAAACCAGGTTCCTAAGGCTATCAAGTCAATCTTTGCCTGAGAGGAGATCTTAGGGGCAGGTTTATCAAAAATTTCATAGTAAATAGGTAGCATGAATCCATTGCAGACTTGGTATAAATGATGTTTATAATGAGCTTTCCATAATTTCTGGTGGTAGATATGAATAGGCATAGGGTCCTGTGGAGTCCATCTCCACCCTAATACAGGAAACCCGGAATTAAAATAGAGGGTATCCAAAATATAGGCACTAAAATAAAATGGAGGGATGAACCTATCAGTAAGACGGGATTTGTTTCTGAATTCAAGAATAGCTGTAGCCAACTTATTCGATAATATAGTCCCCCAATCCATGATTTCACTATTACATGCTGCTTCCATCAAAGGTACCATCTCTATGGAAAATTTTGAAGAATCATGCAATCCCCACAATCGACACATCATGGATCCAACATAACAATAAGGAGAGCATAAGGAGTCGACGAAGTACTTACCTGAAGACTCATGTTTGTGTTTTGATAGGTTCTGTCTCCATTCTCGTATAGGCCCCGAATCAGTTTCATTCTCATCTCGAAACTTCTCCAGAAATGCTTTATTGTACTTCTTCTCTGGTTCGGGCAAATGGTACATTTGTCTAAAATCATTGGGCTAAAATGAACCGAATACTCTCCCATCAACAGTGCAGAATGTTCTGTCCGCAATTGGAATTTCTTCAATTGCCCATCTCACCACATCCGTATACGGAAGAATTTGCTCTCGAGATGCTATCCTGTGTAGGTAGGAATCAGCCAAATCTTTTAAAGTAGCTTCAAATTTCCGGCTTGAACCTACTGTAGCTTGTACCGATGTTTGCTGAGGTTCCTCGGCTTCAACCAGGTTGTAAATATTTTGCCAAGTAGTGCTGCCAAGGCCGAGACATGTGGTATCTGAGATTAATCCCTTTTTGCTTGGTCCCGGATCTGTGGCATGTTGTCTTGTTACCATAGAAGATGAAGTCGTTCCAGACTTCTTAGATTTCTTCCCCATTTGGTCTGGAATCGTTACTGCAAAAAAAACTCTGCACAAGAGAAAAATGAACATAATGCGGAGAATAGATGGCGAAAACCAAGTATGGGGGAATTGTGTCAATCAATGAATAATGGAAGATTTATCATAAGGCTCCCGCGGATACAATCTCTGAAGGGATTTAGGCATAACTGCTCATTAATTGGCCATTAAAACCTGTCAATCATTTAAATGCTCATTATATCCTTTACTTGCCGAATAAAAGTTTAAGCGTGGATTTGATTTTTTGGCCGTTGGACGCGAGCGAATCACTATCAGGAAGAGAAAAGGCTTTCAATGATAATTAATATAATATAGCGAAATCATATCAATCCTTTTCGAAAGTCGCGTTTGGGTTCATCGCAATCGGCAACTAGAGGAAGCCTTGGGCAATTTTATTTAAGTTTTATGGAATCCCCGATAGCGATATCGCTTGACTCGCATCGGGAGTTTTAAGGAGGAGAGTTCATTACATTCATATCGCATTCCCCGATTGCTGATTGCGATATCGTATCAGAGAAAAGGGAAGAAGCCTTTTATTATTTGTTTTCCCGATATCTGTTGGCTACTCGCTCTTATCACATCGGGGAAAATCAATGGGTCATGGTTATGCATCCTTTGTTGTTGCGATATGCGATCTTGCGATCGCTTTATCGCAATAATAAAGAATTATTCATTTTATTTTTAAGACCAATTATTTCAAAAAGGTTTTAAAATGTTTTTTTTATTTCCGAACCTCTAGAAGAGTGATGGATTAATACCAATTTAATCTAAAAGGGACCCATTTCATATTATAATTTTCTAAAGTAAGATTTTATGAAATGGGGGGTTGTTGTATAGCACAACAATTGGCGATTCGCTGGAAGAAACAGTTATCTCTGAAAAATTTATTGGAATATTTGAACTTTCTTTACATAGATATCTTATCAAAAAGGAAAGTTCTAATATAAATAAGTATACGCACATTCTGAATATAATAAAGGCATGTTTTTGCTAATTCTTTTCTTTTGTTAAAACTAAATACATTCTAAGTTTTAAATTGGCCTGTATAGGTTGATAATGATAAAACAAAACACCTTTCCAACTTAGCTTTTTTAATTGACTCCTTTGTCACAGGTAGAGCCTCTGTTGCTAGCAAACGTTCATAGTTTCGATAGGGATACCTTTTAACCATTTGATTGTTCACGACCCCTCCCATCTCAGAGCATGATTAAAATAATGAATTCAAAACATGTTTTCATATTTTTTATTTCTTTTCTTTTCCATTTTTTGTAAGATAAAAATCCATTGTCTTGGTTTGGTTGCCAGCTGATTTGACAATGCCATTCATTGGTTGTAATCTAATCGAACAAGTTGGCTCGTGATGAGACCCCTTGTCTTATAATTATAAGCCATTACCCTGTTTTTGTATGCAGTGTTGGTAATGTCGGTCAGATTATTTCCCAATGATCATGGTAAGCAGGCTTGTGATAAGACCCCTTATCTTTATATCAGATATTTTAGAATTACACTCTGAGTAATCATAAACTTGGATGAATGCGATGAACAATTTTCTTCTTAACAGAAAATGGATGACAAGATAAGAGTTGAGGATGCTAAGATTGAATCAGTCTCTGTTTTGATATTGGTAACCCTTTTGTGGCCAGTTTGAAAACATTAAAATGATTTACAGTAGTTCTAAATCTTGAGAGGATTTTCACAAAAATAAAATGGGGTTTTTAGAATGTTAATATACCTAATTTCCTAGAAATTGTCCCTTTTGTTTAAGATTTCTATTTTACAAAAGTAAATATTAAAAGTACTTCTTCCGAGCAACATTTCAATATAGCAAAGGCCAATAGAAGCTATTTTACAGCTTTATTTCCTAATGGTCCTAAAAATTGCAAATCCTACTGAATTTAAAAGAGAAGGGTTACCTCCTCAATTGAAGAATTTCTTTAAGATGAGGCCATTAACAGGAAGAGATTCCCTCTTTCCTGATAGATCTTGTAATATGAATGTCGAATGGCCTACCTTCTCGCTGATCTGAAATGGTCCAAGCCACATCTTTTGGAATTTGGTGTGTTTACCTTTATCCTCATGTGCTTTGTCCCATTATAGAACTAGATCACCAACCTGCAACTGTTTATAACTAGATGAAGCTGAATCAAATGATAACTTGATTATCTGTTGATGTTTATCATGAGTAATTTTGGATTTTTCTCTCTCTTCTTCTAATTTTAAAATTTGATCATGTCTGAGTTGGATAGAAGAAGAGGGTCTTTCTTCAATAAACTGAACTAGGGCTAGAGAAGGAAGCGCTAAATTGGTCGGTAGTACTGCTCCTTTCCCGTAGACAAGGTTGAATGGGGAAGTACCTATAGAGGCCTTCTGCGTTATTCTATCAGCCCATAGTGTGAATACTAAAGATTTGTGCCAATTTTTATGATTTTGTTCGATAGTTCGCTTAATGATTTTGAGTAGATTTTTATTGGTAGATTGTGCCAGACCATTACCCAGGGGATAGTAATTTGCAGAATATTTCAATTTAAATCCTCTTTTGATAGCAAACTCAAACATGGCATTTCAAGAGAAATAAGATGCATTATCAAAAACAAGAGCATTTGGGACACCAAACCTGGTAATGATGAACTGGTCTATGAATTCTATAATTCCTGAAGAGTTTGTTGTCTTTAATGGAATTGCTTCAACCCACTTAGTAAAGTAATCAGTAGCAGTAAGGATATACTTATGTTGTTTGGAGGATTGTGGAGTTATCTCCCCAATGATGTCTAGTCCCCATTGTTCAAAAGGTTGATCGATATTAACTGGTTGCAAAGGAAAAGCTGGTTTCCTTTTTCTTCCACTGGAGACTTGACAACTTCAGTATTTCCTTACATACTCATGGGTATCTCTGAATAAAGTGGGCCAGTAATATCCAGCATGGATGATTTTATGAGCTGTTGTGTCAGCTCCAAAATGTCCTCCAACTGGTCCATCGTGTAGCTCCTGCAAAACCTTTTGTGCTTCAGGTTTCTCTAGGCATCTTAATAAAACTGAATCATAGTTTTGCCTAAAAAGCACATCATCAATGATAACAAAGTTTTTTGACTTTAATCTAATAGCCCGTTTGTTTTTATAAGAAATATTAGGATGTGCATGCCCATTTTTCAAATAAAAGATTAAATCTGCATACTGAGATTCAGAATCGGTAATACTTATCTAGTTTATTTCTTCAATATGATCTGTATCACCTGATTCCGGAATGTTGGATGCTCCTGCTAATAACCTGCAAAAACCTTGGCCTCTAACAATCTTTGCTGGCTTGATTTCCAAGTCATATTCTTGAATTGTTGTAACCCAATTTGCCCTTTTTTCACCTAATTCTCTTTGGATCAGTAATTGCCTTACTGCAGAAAAAGGAACTATTACTTTTGTATGGGCTTTTAGAAGGAAGGGCCTGTAGTGTTTGATGGCTTTATACAGAGCAAAGGCTTGTTTTTCAACTTCGGAGTAATTTAGTTCTACACCCTGAAAATTTGAACTAAAGAATGAAATCGGTGCTTCCAAGTTGTGATCATTGATATGAGTAAGTACCGCTGCATAAGATAAGTCGGACGCGATAGTGTACAATGTGAAATGATTAGAAAAATTGGGAGTGTTTAAAGCAAGGGCATTGATTATCGATTTCTTGATTAAATCAAATGCTTATTTTTCCATGGACCCCCGTCTAAACACTGAATTTTTCTTAATCATGGTTTGTAATGGTAAAATGATATGAGAAAAATCGGGAAAAAATCTTTTGACAAAGTTGATCTGACCTAAAAATGACTGCATAGATTTTTTGTTATGAGGAAATGGGATTTCAGAAATTTCTTTAATCCTATCGGGATCAATATAAATACCATCTTTGGAAACAATAAAGCCCAAGAGTTTTCCTTGATTTAGAGCAAAGAAGGATTTTTTGGGATTAAGTGAAATACCATACCTTCTATAGCGTTCAAAGATTTGATTCAAATCATGTAAATGGTTGGATCTCTTTTTAGAAAATATAGTAATATCATCTAAATAGACGACTACTATTTTGTTGATCAATCCTTTGAAGGCTATATCCATTGCTCTTTGGAATGTATCGCCTGCGTTAATAAGTCCAAAAGGCATTTTCTGATAGGCGTAAGTTCCCCATTTTGTTCTGAAAGTAGTTTTGAGTCTGTCATTAGGATGGACTAGAACTTGGTTGTATCTTGAAAAACCGTCTAGAAAGGACATTGTTCAGAACCTGCTACTGAATGGAGTATTTGCTCCATGGTAGGTAATGGGAAATTATCTTTTTGACTTGCCTTATTCAGATTTCTAAAATCTATACAAATCCTGATGTCACCATTTTTCTTCCTAACAGGCACCATGTTGGAGACCCATTTTGAATGCCGAATAGGAAAAATAATATTTGCTTTTTAGAGTTTATTGAGTTCTGATTTTATCTGACTCTCTAAGTTTGGATGTATTTTCCTCAATTTTTGTTGAACTGGTTTTTGTTCAGGTAGCATTGGAATGGTATGCTGTATGATAGATGTATCATATGTTTTTAAATCATCATACTTCCAAGCGAAGACATGTTTATTTTTCCTTAATAATCTAATAAATGTTGTTATTTCCTGTTCAAAAAGTCCTAATCCTAAATTGATATTTTGAGGGTTCTGCTCAGTACCAAGATTTATCAATTCAAATATTAAGGTAGAACTTTGGAGTTTTGAATTGGTTACATGTTTGAACCTGTCTTTAATGTCATAGAGATCTTCAAGTTTAACCACGGGTCTTGGTATTGAGTTTTCCTCATGCTTTTATTTCATCTGAAGATCATGATCACTTTCATCAATGATCTGATCGTTGTAGGATTTGTCGGATGTTAAGAAATGTAGAATGTCTTCATCGTGGTTGAACACTCGCCAATTGGTGATATTGTCAGGAATTGATGGCCTAAAGATCAACTCTACTGAAAAGCTATCTAGGATATAATCTTCAGAAGGCAGGAGTTTAGAAGCAACATTGGCCAACAGGTCAGCTGCTGCATTCTGGGATCTGGGAATAGGTGAAATATTGAATGCTAAGAAATGAGATAAAAGTTCCTGGACTAAAGACTGATAGTGTTTGAGGTGATTAGAGAGACAATGGATTGTATTTCGAACTTGTTTTATGACAATCTCTGAATTGCCAAACACTTTTAAATATTGAACTTTCAGGCCAATAGCTTTGTATAATCCTTGCACCAAGGCCTCATACTCAGTTGTATTATTCGTGCATTCAAATTCTAATCTACAAGAAAGCATTGTTTTTTCTCCCTCAAGGCTGACTAAAATACACCCTGCTCCTGATCCTTCACTAGATTTTGAACCGTCAAAATATAAAGACCAAAATAAAGAATTATCAACATTTTTATTTACAAGATTCTCAGTAACATTAACACATCTTGATCTGTCAGTTTGTGAAAAAAATTCGATTTGTGATGTGAAATTGTTTACCGAGAAAGGAGATGGTTGGGCAATATAATTGCCAAAGAATGGTTCAGAAGAATAGTTTCCCAAAATGTTATTGTTAAATGCAACTGGTTGATTCTCCTATTTGAACTCTGTAACAGTATGGGTCATGTGTTTCTCCCGATTGATTTTTATTTGATTTGGCTTTCCCTTATAGGGCAGCCACATATGAGACCAATCGGTAGAAATATACCCATGGAGCTTTTCAGACCAATCCCTGCTCAAGATTAAACCATAAAACTCAGGTATATCAGCGATTAAGATATCAATTCTTTGAACCACTCGTGGATCAGCCGATAACCTGATAGTAATAGAGTTTATTTCCCCTAAGACCTGGACTTTGGTTCTATCTAACTGCACAATGTGAATTGAAGACTTTTGGGGTTCTATGTTAAGTTTTGAACAAACTGAAGCTGGCATTATATTGGATGATGCCCTTGAGTCAATCAAGCAGTTATGTAGATTTTGATTGTAGATTTTGTAGGTTAAGAGGAAAGGAGGGGTATGGGAATTTGATCTGTCTCCGATTAGAATCGTATCAGTAGCCTCAACTCTACCAGAAGGTGGTTGTCCTGAATCATTTACAGCTTTAGCACTAGGAAGAGGCGAAGAAGGAACTGCATTAAGTTCTTTAAGAAACAATTTTTGTTGATGTTTTAATTTGCTCAGTTCAAACATGGTGATGTTTGCCTTAGTCTTTTTCATATCATCAACAATATTGTAATCCATTGAATTCGATACTACCAATGTCTTTGATGATGAAGGTATATTTGAGGATGATGGTTGGTTTTGAGGGACTGTTGCAACTGGCTTCCTCGTGGGTACCTTTTCCTTTGTAGTATTAGTACCTGCACTCCTTTTCTTTGAACTTGCCTAGACAGGCTCAGGGGCACTTTTGCTCCTAGTAGTCACAGGAAAATCTTCTTGTTCAGTTTCAGTATCGAAGTTAGGCAATATGAAGTCCCACATTCCATGGCATTCAACGACTTCCTCTTCTTCGAATTGATCGGATGGTGCAATCGTTTCATCTTCTTCTTCTTCCTCAAGGTCTGAATATGCATTAGATATAACATTTGGAGGTTTTGACTCAGGTTTCTTAAAATTCCTATATGGTTTCTTTGTTGAAGTTTCTGCTACTTGCTTTTAATCTCAACCATTTCATTTGACATTGTTTTGAGGACCTTTTGAAGACCCTCCATATCGTATGGATCTTTGGTGATTTTCTTCTTTGAATCATCCTTGAAGACACTTTTTTGGACTTCCTGTCTTCGAGAGCAGCTTTCTTTTCCAAAGCGATTATACATTTTTCGACAGCAAGGGATTCTTTCATGTTTTCGGCCAATGTAGGTTTTCCAGCCCTATCTACAAAAATGGCTATATTTGAAGGTAAGGCTGTAATGTACCACTCGCTTCTAATTTGTTCACTGGGCTTGGAATCGGTAGGGATTTTATTCAAAAGTTTATTAAATCGAGAGTTAAACTCCTTAATTGGTTCTCTAGACTCAATCCTTAGATTTGAAAGGTCATTAATGAGTGTGGCTACGGATCTATCATCGCCATATCTGGTAAGAAACTGCTCCTGAAAAGTATTCCAACTGGTAATGGATCCAGAGGGCAAGGAAAAATACCAAGACCCAGCTGATCCTTGTAACATGTAGGGGAAAAGTCTAACTACAACATCTTCTTCTGTTACTCCCTTTAGATTAATTGACAACATGAAATTATTTATGCGTTCCTTAGCTAATGTTCCAGCATCTGGATTAAACTTTGGTAACCATTTCTCAGGATAATCAGGTAATGGATTTAATGGTGCAGGCATAGTGACTGCACCAGGACTGTTCCATGGATTCTGAGCCATCTTGGGAGTACAAACGATTGCCTG
This sequence comes from Pinus taeda, assembly GCA_000404065.3. Classification (NCBI taxonomy): domain Eukaryota; kingdom Viridiplantae; phylum Streptophyta; class Pinopsida; order Pinales; family Pinaceae; genus Pinus; species Pinus taeda. The sequence goes on from APFE031305342.1 coordinate 33,261, forward strand.
TGGTGTTCCAGGTGTTTGGGGAGGAGATGGAAATGAAGACTGAAAATATTGTGATGTTGAAGGTGATGACCCTTGGTGAACAATAATATGTAATGGGGAAGTGGGTGTTTGACTTCGCACTGGAGATGATGAGATGGAGGAAAGGTCTCACTACCAGAACCTTCAGTTTTCTTTTTAACCCTTTTCCTTTGGGGTAAAGGCAACTCAGGTGAGAGGATGAGGTAGGCAGAATTGCGAAGTCTCACTGCCTTGAGATACTTCAGATCTCTGAGGTGAACTGGAGAAGCCTTGAAGTTTATAGATGATAGACTAAACTTCAGGGGACTCCGGACTTAAACGTTCTGAGGTATGATGGGGTTGAGCAGTGGTAGTTGATCCCTCTTCTTCTCATCTGGACACTGGTATTTTAGAGTGCAAACGAGAGGTCCGAGGTGAGGTGGAGGGTGGTTTACTCTGTGAATGGTCTGTAGGTTTTTATTTACTCGCCATTCATAGTTGATTGCCCTCCTTCTAGCGCCAAAAATGTTGATGCCTCGAAAATCGTTACATCAACATCGGGGGATAATCACCCGGTCCGGACCTTAATATAGCTCCTTTTCCGTTTGGGATGGTGGCTCTGACTGGATATAATGGGACCAGTTTCCTAGTAATGAATAAAAGGGGGTGGATGAATGATTGGCTTTCTAATAAGTGATAATAAATGGAGGACTTATTCTATGAGCGAAAACGTAAATGACTATTTTATCCCGGGAAGCTTCTATTCTTAAGTGCAACATTTAGTGATTTGTGTTCGCTGATAGGCATATAGATGACACTATTCAATAAACAAAGACATTCATTTAAATGATAATTGTTTCGTTCAAATAGTTGAACGAAGTAATTGATAAAACATTGTTACACTTCTGTTTTTATATCACTGATACAAGCATGATTAAAAGAATAGCAAATTGTAAACATCCAATAGTGGAAAGTATAAAGTCTACTGTTAAAACACATTCACATATTCAATAATAGCAAGAATGACCAAACAACAATTCACATAAAAGGAATAAACTCAAACATAGATAATAGTACCATATGAGCTGCGAATCATTCCCAACGTCAATCGCAATTTGAATTCCTTCTTCCGACTCAGAAATACTTTTAAATAAAGGCAGTAGTGCACATCCACATAAAAGCTTCGTTATCAAAATTTGGAAAGATTAGTCTAGTTTTCATAAAAGAATATGCCTGAAGTACAGTAGTGCAACTTCATGGTTAAGTCATATACAAAAACTTACGACCCTTTCTAAATACATGAAAGGGTCTATAAATACTAAACTAAGCTAACAAAATACAAAATTAAAATGCTACTAAATTGGTATAATCCGATCTTGAATATCTCTCCCACAGTGATCTGGTAATCGGTAGTAATGATTCATCATTCTGGCTGTTTGCCTTTTGTCCTGAGTTGGCATATTGCTAGCATTGGTTCCACTTCTTGAGGGTAGCTGAGACAAGAATTGATTTGAGCAGCATAGGTGGCATCATGTATAGTGGGAATGATACACCAGATTGCATCCGTTAGGCATTTGAGGGAAGCTCTCTGGCTGTATGGTTTTACTAGGAACAACCAATAGGTGTCCCAAGTTAAACTTTTAATTCCTGAGATCAATCTCCCATTCTTTTCTAGCTCTTGGTGACATGACTGCTCCAATGTCTTGGCTGATAATAATATACTTGGTGTACATTGAGAAATCATGTTAGATAAATAGAGAGTATTCTTGATCAAGTCAATTAAATTGCTCGTAGATAACTTGCATCTAGAAACCGCTCTCTTTGCTTTCATTAATTGGGACTGCCACTCCATGAATAGGATTTCTTTATGGGGTTCTAAAATTTTGGGCAACTTTGCTGCCTGTCCCTCATTAGAGTCCTGCCAAGTAAGAAAATCTGTTAAAGTGTCATCGACTTGCTCTAAATCCTGCCTGGCATCAACTGATTTGTCTATTATAGATGTTGTTATGTCGCACAGAGGTTCAACTTGGGAAATTTCATGACACAACAATATTATTTGTGTTATTAATGCCTTGTTAATCTGTATTGCCTCTACTCTGAACTCGGCAGGCTGGGGATGACTCTTGAACTCCTCTACTTGAGCTGATAATTGAGAAATTTGCTCATCTTTTGTCTTTTCCATCTGTTCATTCATTGCCTTCAACTTTGATAATGCCTCCAATAATTCTTTCTGTCTTTGAATCACTCCCGAATCGGCCCTCTGTTTCTCTTCATGCAACTGTTTGTTGAGCTGGTTATTTAACTGTTGCTGCGCGAACAGTTGCTGTTGTAGTTGTTCTGTATTCTGTTGTTCCTCCGATAGCTGTGCTTGTACTGAAGCAATCACTTGATCCTTTTCTTTCAACAAATTCCTTACCTCCGATGCCTTATCCATGGTGGCTACCGAATAGGCACCAGCATATTGGGATAACTTTGTCAGGTCATTGGAGGGGTCAAATTCTTCCTTCCATACCACATTGGCTGTTACTGTTTGTTTAGGGAACAGAGAAGGTTGATCAATCCTTTTCCTTTTCTGTTGTTGCTTTATTACAGCCCTGTGTTTTGGGCTATAGAAAACATCCAGTGGAGGAATGTCCTCCACCTGTAAAATAATTTGATCCGAAGGATCCTTGGGATTTATTTCTACTACTGTAGTCAGGGGTAGACTACTGGTTCCTTTGCTTGGAACCTCCTTTGATGTTGTATCCTGTGTATCGGCCGCTTTGGATGTATCGGCATCCATTGAGCTCTCAAGATTGATTATAATTGAATTAAATTGTTGCCATTCCTGGAGCAATCTTGGGTCAATTTGAGTGTCAAAACTCACCTCCTTGCTGCTCTGCTCCTACTGCTTTTTCTATTCCTCCTCCCGTATTCTCTCCTGTTCTTTCTTTTCTACTTCCTCTCTGTCTTTCCTCTGTGTTTCCTCTTGTTCTTTCCTCTTTTCCTCTTCCTATTCTAACCTCCGGAGTTCCTCTTGCTCTCTTCTTTGGACTTCTTCAAAGATTTCGGATGTAGCAGGAGGTTCGCTGGTAAGCTACTGCTCAGGCTCGCTTGATTGTATCATCGGGGCAGTGGCTAACGAATCTAGATGCAGAGTTTGCAACCTCTCCTTTCTAAGTTTATTAAATTCTACTAACCCGTCATCATGGTATCTCATTCTAGCTAGCTGTTGCACCTAAAATATTGACTCGGCTGAGGAGAACAGGTCATCAAACTCATCTTCCTTATGTTCAAATTTAGTGAGTTTGGCCTGGTCTAGAACATTATAGATGACTTTATTCGGGTCGAAACGTCTATTAGGCAGAGTGGCGAGACTTAGGATGTTAATCTTTTCTGCCTCTTTCTCTGCATGTTTATAATCATGCAGAGTATAGACGCCACACCTTAGAGGAAAAGGAGGCCAAACTTGCTTGTTTGAATTTCTGAGAGTCTTTGTAGCTGATGCGGTTGTAAGCTGATATGCTATCTCTCAAGCTAATAGTTTGTCTGGTATATACAAGGGGAGGATATGAGGCCTGGCCTGACTGCCGAAAACTCTTACATAAGTGAATTTTTCTTTCTCCAAACAGGTTCCTAAGGCTGTCAAGTCAATCTCTGCCTGAGAGGAGATCTTAGGGGCAGGTCTATCAAAAATTGCATAGTAAATAGGTAGCATGAATCCATTGCAGACTTGATATAAATGATGTTTATAATGAGCTTTCCATAATTTCTGGTGGTAGATATGAATAGGCATAGCGTCCTGTGGAGTCCATCTCCACCCTAACACAGGAAACTCGGAATTAAAACAGAGGGTGTCCAAAATATAGGCACTAAAGTAAAATGGAGGGATGAACCTATCAGTAACACGAGATTTGTTTCTAAATTAAAGAATAGCTGTAACTAACTTATCCGATAATATAGTCCCCCAATCCATGATTTCACTATTACATGCTGCTTCCATCAAAGGTACCATATCTATGGAAAATTTTGAAGAATCATGCAATCCCCACATTCGACACATCATGACTCCAGCATAACAATAAGGAGAGCATAAGGAGTCGACGGAGTAGTTACCCGAAGACTCATGTTTGTGTTTCGCCGGGTTCTATCTCCATTCCTGTATAGGCTCCGACTCAGTTTCATTCTCATCTCAAAACTTCTCCAGAAATGATTTATAATACTTCTTCTCTGGTTCGGACAAATGGTACATTTGTCTCAAATCATTGGGCTGAAATGAACTGAATACTCTCCCATCAATAGTGCAAAATGTTCCGTGTGTAATTGGAATTTCTTCATTTTCCCATCTCACCACATCCGTATATGGAGGAATTTTCTCTCGAGCCGCTATCCTGTGTAGGTAGGAATCAGCCAAATCTTTTAGAGTAGCATCAGATTTCCGGCTTGAGCCTGCTATATCTCGTACCGATGTTTGCTAAGGTTCCTCGGCTTCAACCAGTTTGTAAATGTTCTGCCAAGTAGTACTGTCGAGGCCGAGACATGTGGTATCTGAGATTAATCCCTTTTTGCTTGGTCTCGGATCGGTGGCATGTTGTCCTGTTACCACAGAAGTTGAAGTCGTTCTAGATTTCTTCGATTTCTTCCCCATTTGGTCTGAAATCGTTACTATAGAAAAACTCTGCACAATAGAAAAATGAACATAATGCAGAGAATAGATGGCAAAAACCAAGTATGGAGGAATTGTGTCAATCAATGAATAATGTAAGGTTTATCATAAGGCTCCCGCAGATATAATCTCTGAAGGGATTTAGGCATAACTACTCCATTAATTGGCCGTTTAAACCTGTCAATCATTTAAATGCTCATTATATCCTTTATTTGACGAATAATCGTCTAAGCGTGGATTTGATTTTTTGGCGGTTGGACGCAAGCGAATCACTATCAGGAAGAGAAAAGGATTTTAATGATAATTAATATAATATACCAAAGTCATATCAATCCTTTTCGAAAGTCGCGTTTGGCTTTATCGCAATTGGCGATCGGAGGAAGCCTTGGGCGATCTTATTTAAGTTTTTGTGGAATCCCCGATCGACGATAGCGATATCGCTTGACTCGCATCGGGAGCTTTAAGGATGAGAGTTAGTTATATTCATATCACATTCCCCGATTTCCAATTGCGATATCGCATCGGAGCAAGGGGAGGGGCCTTTTATTGTTTTTTTCTCGATAACTGAAGGTTACTCGCGCTTGTCGCATTGGGGAGAATCAATGGGTCATGGTTATGCATCCTTTGTTATTGCGATATGCAATCTTGCGATCGCTTTATCACAATGATAAAGAATTATTCATTTTATTTTAAGACCGATTATTTATCAACTCAAAAAGGCTTTATAATGTTTTATTTGTTTCCGGAACTTTAGAAGAGTGATGGGTTAATACCAATTTAATCTAAAAGGGACCCATTTCATATTATAGTTTTCTAAAGTAAAATTTTATGAAATGGGGGGTTGTTGTATAGCACAACACCACCCAAGAACAATCCATATATCACTTTGAGGACACTCTCAACATGTTGGAGACAGAGAGCCAACAAGAATGTCAGAGAAGGTGGAATTCCCTTCCACACAATCTCCAGCTCAGAGAGTATCAAACTCTTGAGAGATTCAAAAATGCATTGGCTATAACACCTCTATACAAGAGGGCCATGCAGAGATTGAAGATCAACTAGATTTGATTGAAGCTCAGACCACCTTTTTTTTGGGTTTATAGGAAGGAAGAAGAGGAAATGAAGTAGTGGGAAGAGATAGAGAAAAATTCAGGCTTCTACCCTTAGGAAGAGACACCATCTACAGAAGCTTGGGGTGTCAAAGAGGCCACCAGGGGCATGAACGACATGGATATACATGAATAGGTTGATCAGAGGATGAGAAACAATTTCAGTAGGGGTCTGTTGATAAGGCTCATCAATAGGTAAACTATATGGTTCACAATTCCATTCTCCAACTTATTAAATTGTCTCACATTTATCCACAAATTTTGTTATATTATGCTTAATGTGAGGAGTAAAGATGTGTTACTATGTCATGTGTCCTAATGTGTGTTAAATGTAAGAATTGGAGCAAGTTTGAGTTGATTTAGTTGCAGGAAATTAGATTAGACAAGAAAGAGAGATTCTAGGAGGTGGTCTCCCTCCTTAACTCCTCCAATGAGTCGAAGACCTTCCACTCCATCTCATCAGCTTGGTTTCACTAGCAGCCAAGCAGACTGAGATCATTGGAAACTGAAATAGTTCAAGTGAAGGAAGAGCTAGAGCCACCTATACTCGAGTTAGGGAGGCAAGTATCCGTATTTTCTAGGGTGCTGTTGGTAGCTCCATTTTTTTATAAATAAGAAAGCTAGGGGACTCATTACGATTTAGATTTTTGACAAACAAAGAGGCCAGTTTAGCTGCAACACATTTTACTGTCGTGTTATGATATATTTGATACTTTTTGAATAATAATGAGAAATTTTGTCTTGATACAACACAGAGTTGACATAGAGGGCTAAAGATATCGAGTTGGGGCCCAACCCTAGCAGCAGAACTTCCTCTCTTGTATATATATATTCTTAGGCTAGAATGTTGAGTAGTTGCCATAGTTTATTCATATCCCTTTTAGCTTAAAATATTAATTAAGTTGATGGTTTATTCATGCTTCCATTAGCTTAAAGGATAAATTAGTTGTTATAGTGCAATAGATTAAAATACATCAAAAATCTTGTGACAATGATCCCTATCTCATCTCCCTCATGGGATCATGATTAGAGGACCCCACTCTCACAGCCCAAAAACAGAGTTTGACTTTCTTTTTGTTCATTGCCTAGATTAAGTTTCAGTCTTAGTTAGATATTTGTTTATTATTTCTTGGAAATATTTATATTTGTTATTCTTCTTCTTAATGTTGTTGTAGCTTAGAAGGTAGTTCCTTTCATAGATCCAATTCTTAGCAATAGTTAGATCATATTTTCCAAATTCAATTCATCTTTTCCACATTGACATGTAATGATTTTCAAATGGAAAGAGAAACAAATTATAGGGTATTTGATTTGCAAGAAGGGACTCCTATGACCAACTCCATCTAGGTCTTCTCCACCTTATGTTGGTTCATGCCAACCCATATTCTGAACCTCTATCTTTCAGCCACCATGAGCAAGTTGTCTTAGTCAAATCCAACCTTCTTGGAATGCTAGGCTTGGTGAATGGTGATGATCACCTTCCCCACACATTCACCATTTCCATACACCCTTCAAACACTTCATCTCACCTTTATTTTCCTCCAAAACCTCTCAACCAACTTCCTATAGCAATTCAGGTATCATGTAGCAGTTCAAGACATCCTGTAGCAACATCCTGTAGAAAGCCTGTAGCAACCTGTTTTGACCTGCAATGATAGCCTAGCCTAGTGTAGGAGTAGCTTAAACCCTTGTCTTGGAATCCATGACCAGAAGTGCCACCTAGACCAGTCCTTTCACTCCTTTCCCTCCTGCAAGATCAAATAGCATTAGCCTTTTATTTCTAAAATTAGCAATTAGAACTTTATCTATTCTGCAAGTGTGAATGAGATAGTTAATGCATGCATGTTTGAATTATGAAATGGTAGAGTAATATTCTATTTTCAAGCAGGCGTGATAGTTAGGTGATCAAATGCAAGATTAGCATCATTTCCTTTATGCAAGTGATTTGTTTCATTTCATAGCTTGATGATTTGTGTCATTTCATAACATTTACAAGTCAACAACTTTCATTTCTTGAGATGACAAGCATTTACTTTCTCTGCACTAGAACTAGCCTTTAGATTCTTCTTTCAGTAATCAGGCTCTTTTTAGTTCAATAAAGGAATGGTTTGGAACCTTAATGGTCAAGTAAATGAGTTGAGAGTGACATGAGTAGAATGATGCATATTTTGTGTATATAGCATTGTCACCTCCAAGTTTGTACAAAACCCTGAGTTGATAAAGTAAAGATGGTAGTCTTGGGAGTTGCAACATTCTTGTTGCAATACTCAGGATCGTCAACTATGTTTAGCCATCATTGTCAAACTTGCAAGATTAACAATATTGACATACTAGGTTCATCAAGGCTTCCATGATAAAATTTGTTAATTAATGAACCACTATATGGACCTACCAACATTTGTTAGATATTTCACTTTTAGTTGTTTGTCATTTGCTAGGAAGGTGGTCAGGATAGTGAATGTGTTTAGAAATTGATCATACTACTTGACCTCTCTAACAAACAATGATCTCGTACTGTAACCTATAGTCGAGTTTCAAGGATTTTTGAGCACCAGGTACAACAAATCATAATAGTATATAAACATGATCAAACTATTGATATGTTCAATGGTTTCTGAGTGCCAAGAACCAGTAGTTTGAATTATGCAACATTGTTCAATAATTGTTTCTACACTTTTCAATTTACAAACAAACTTGAAAGTAAAAAATCTAGTTAACAATATAATTAGTCAAATAGGTAATTGATTTGTAGGTTCCTCTTGTGAATAGCCTTGTTACACAGATTCCATCAATTAATAAAAGAATTTTTTTTGTAGAAATTAAATATGATTCACAAATAAATAATCATGCACCCACAGTGTGAAGCATGGAAGCATGAAGCTAATGGTTACCTTATTGATGATAGTGATCTATGAAATAAGACATTCAGGGTGTTATAGTGTTTTATTCTCAAAGGTGTAAAGAAAGAAATCACCTAAGATTGTGGATGACAAAAAGTTTCAACAATATAAGTGGCTGCCAAACATTGCAGATCTACAATAAATGATAGAAACAAAACCTTCCAAAGTCCTGATCTGTGCCACTATCATAGTTAAACAAAAAAATGAAATAGTAATAAATGCAAGTAACTCCAATAATCCAATGGAAACTAGATATACAAAGAATATATTTTATTAAATAACACCTCTGAAGGGAACAAATAGATGTTACCAGTACCCCTCTATGGGATGGGTTCTTGGCTATCCTTAAATGTTTTCATATTTTGTAGAGTCTCTGTCCTCTATAATGTGTAAACCCAACAAATAAAATGTTTGAGCTCAATGGGAACTAAAATGGAAAGAAAAATGGTGTACGACAATGATAATAATCAGAGTTACAACAATGGGTGCAACAATAAAAATAATCAAAAGTGAATAATGAATGGAAAACCCTTCTATTTATAACAAACTTTTGAGTTATTTTCAAATAATGAGCAATAATAAAATATTATTAACCCCATTATTGGAATAATCACTTGGAATATTTTATTATATTTAGTCAGGAGGGAAAAAGTATTTAAACTTTTATTTAGAAATAATAGTAAATAAATGATTTATTTATATCTCAAGAAATATGGTTAAGGGATTATAAAAAAATAATGATTTATTTAATTATTCTTGAAAGATTTAGTCAAACTTGACAATGAATAATAATTAATTAGTGATTAATTAATTATTCCTAGAGAAAAATAAGATAATTAATAATTTATCTGTTTATTTTTCATAATTGGGTCAAATATGACAAGGAATATTAATTAATCAATGGCCTAATTAATTATTCCTAGAAGAAAATTAAATAAATGGTGATTTATTTAATTATTCTTCATGGGTTTAATTATAATTTACTTTAAAAATGTGGTTTATTAAGTAATTTATCACAGTGAAAGCAATTTTACTATGGTGAAATTGGCCTTACATGGTGTACTTCGATCCATCTAATAAATTAGGTTAGATGATAAATTTTTTGATGATAACAGATTCCCCCCCAACATACGAGTATTAGGAGAAAAATGTATGACCAAAGTACATTGTAAAGACACAATCACTAGACAACAAAGTGGAGTAAGAGAGAGAGAGAGAGAGACTAATAGAGCTAAAGAAAAGAGGATAGGGATAGAGGGGGTGAGACCAATGCAAGTCTCATTTTATGTTGTGGCACTGGATCTCAGTGAGGCGGGGAGGCATACCTATACCCACCGAGATAACTTAGTACGAAAATAATGATGCGCCGAGAAACATAAAACTGAGCAATGAAGTACACGCTAAATGGTACATGACATGCTAGAATAACTGAGCCAGAAAATAATACAATGTGTCCCATGTACATAATGCACCTGGAAAAAGCATGAGCCATGACTTAATACAATATCTGAGTACATGAGATATAATGGCCCTTCCCTCAAAAAATGGGTGGGAGGAAGGGTAGAACAACTGAAGAAGCCCTACTGAATAGGAGGGGCTCTGCAAAACTGAATGGATCATCTGAAGGAGAAGTACATGCTATGAACATTGCAAGTGGTAGGAACTAAACCCGCCAAATCTGCAGAACGTTATATGAGGTTGTAAGATAATATGAAAGAATCCAGGCATGTGGGGGCCTACCTGAAGGGAAACCCTGTCATGAGGTCTAAAACATCTCACGCACACTTGGGAATCACTTCTACAATCTGTGGCATCAATGGCCCATCAAGTGTATGAATCATGAGCATGAAACAACCAAGTAAAAGGGAAATGATGATTCCCTTTCCTTGATATGAGGCACCGAATGAGAGTGGAAGTTGGAACCAAGATACATCGCCCTCCTAGTCATTCTTCTGGAATAAATGTGTTGATATCGATAGAACAGGGCCCACCATAGGTGAGGTAATGAGGATCCTCAACTAAGGCATGAGGGAAAATAGTAATGTGATTAATGGATTGAAAATAGGGAAAATGGGGAAAATGGGACTGAGGGACAAACAAATGACTTCCCTTACCAGAGCATAAATTGCATGGTTGACATGGCAGCGACTGACTCGACTCTGGAGGGGATGGGGAACAGTATGAATTGAGGCCAAAATGGGCAACATAGGATGTACGATATGAAAATATGGATGGAATAATGTGACATGATACAATGGGATGTGAAACAGACTCCATGAATGCAAAAGTGACTCATCGCGGATGCTTAGAACAAGGGTGACTCGATGATGCTGCCACATAGAATAGGCCTGGTGGGGACCATGAAAGCATGAGTAAATAATGGTTAACCATGACGAGAATTGACACGTGAGATGAAAAGTATTAAGGGAATGTGGTCCCTAAGGTACAATCGTTGCATATGAATAAATTCGATTTTGAGAGGTGACGAAGTGACCCTTGTTGGAAAAATGGCTTCCAGGTGAAGTGTCAAATCATTAAAAACTAAGAAAGACCCATTATATTACTTGATGAGAGCTTTCCAATGGTGTTGATGGTTTGTTGAATTGAGCTATGGTTTGTTTGCTATGGGCGATAGAAAAACTGTGTATTTTTCTATAAAATGATGTTTTCCCTCCAATTTCAATTCATTTTCTAAGTGAGTTGTGGTGAATTTGGAGAGCAGGATAAGGCCCTAAATCTTGTATAAGGTCATATAAGACAAACCGACCATTGGAATTGGGATCTACGACTTTCAGGCATGTGGCCTTAATTATTTAAAGGTGGCCTTAATGCGTCTTGGAACGATGGATCCTAGTGAAGAATTTAGGGAAGAGGAAAATGAGAATGAACTACTAGAGAGGTCTAGAATCATATTCACCTACTAATTCAAACATGGGGACTATTTGGTCATAGAGTAGAATATTTGATGATATGGTATCAAACGTCTACGATATGTGATGTGAATATGGCTCACCAAAGAGGCTGGTAGGAAAAGTTATCTAAGGAATGGGAGGATAATCAACCATACCTAGATCCAGTGGGATCTTGGTCAAGACTTATGTTAATCAATGGAGAGAATGACCAGGGGAAAATCATCATGCCCCAAAGCGTGGGATATTTCCCTCAAACATATGTGATGGAGGGGACTGATCTAGTATGCAAAGGTGGGAATGATGCCCCCTAGCAGGAGGAGTTTGTGGAGTGCCATTGTGTTTCAAGTGCTTGAAAAATGGATTCACACATCTCAGAACTTGGCATGAGATCCTCCAAAGGATGATAAGGAGATGCAGGGGCCTATGTGCCCCCCTGTATGCTATGGGCGTACTGGATGTATTTATAGTGGTGGACTCAAAACACTTATATGTTTTATGTGATACATAATATGACTATGCATTTTATATGACGATGATGGTTCACCATGTGTTGTGTTTTATGGTTGTCTTCTGTGGTATACATGTGATAAATTCCAATCTATAATGTTATTTGCAATGGTATCTACATAGTTATTTTGGGCTCTAGGAACATGAATGAAAGTAATGGTTTCAAATTCACGTACCAACAACTTAACTCGTAGGTATTTTCTATATAGAACTTGGTTATGTACATGATACACACTTTTCAACTGCATGAAAAGTAGTAAGGAATCTAAAAAAAATGAAATGAAGGATGTGATGAGCGAGGGCATCGACTAACAAACCTATCACTGCATCATATTTGGCCTAGTTATTGGTGGCAGATCCAATGCACACGCCGTTCGAAAGTACTAACATATGCAAGGGGGTAAAAGTGGCCCAGGCTACCGAGGTTAGATTCCTAGAGAAGTGACTTGCACCGTCGGCATGACTGATATACAGTATGGATGATGGATCCATCTAAAAGGTGCAAAATACTACAGATGAGATCATGCAGCCTACCTCACTTCATGACATAAATAAAGACATGCAAATCAAAGGAATATGCTATGAGAAAAAATTATTGAGGTAGAGTGTATTGGGAGAATTAGGAAGGAAATGGTCTTCAGAATGCTCCAAAAAAATGCCCCCTTGCCTAAGTGCAAGGGTAATTTGGGGTAGACATAGCTTCCATGATGTCCTTACCAGAATGGAAGATGGGCAGACGGGAGGAAGACTGACTACATGATGCGGTGATGGTACTTGGTGCATGAACATGAGAGAGAAGGTTCACATATGCATCATCTGGAATGGTAAATGATGAGCTACTAGATGGAGGATCTACAAACGTTGATATGTGGGATTCTATTGAAAGAGGTTCGATAGAAGTGCGCGCAAAAACCTTAGAAATGTTTTCCTGCAAGGAACTCAAGGATGACAACAGGTAAAGGATATGGCTCGTGGAGTTTGTCATCTTGACATTAGGAGAGGGATCACGATGGTGGGAGTAGAGTTCCCTTGTTTTGGTTTACTAGTGGTACTAGAATCCATAGGTAGAGGAGTAGGCAAGGAAAATTTTAAGGATGGAAAACTTTCTTGAAGTTTAGAAACATTGGCAAATCTCACTAATCCCTAATATGCAAACCATAAAAATTTTATTGATATATTTGTAAAATTATTCAAATTTATAATGATTTTATATATAGTCTCTATATAATGTTGGCGATTTTTCAGGTAAAATAATGTTATATTCTAAAATTTGGGTGAATCGTCTTTTATAAAATTGGAAATTGGGAGTAGGTGATCCACTATGAGTGGTTTCGTATTGTCGAAGCACCTCAAGGAAATAGCAAAATTCATTGAGATGAGGGAAACAATGGGAATAGTGACCATGATGATTGCAAAAGGCATAAGGATGATTTGTGTGTAACATTTTGAGTTTCTTGGCTAGACCCGATAAGTTAACATGGACCTCAGGGATATTTGACTTAGGGAACGTTTCATGAACCAAAGGTTTGAGATGACGGAGTTCAGGACAATTATTAGTGGTGTGATAAAAAAATTTACATAAAGCGCATGAAGTGACAACTTTGGGGCCTTGGGGGCTAGAGGAGCTTGGGGAGCTTTGTCGTTAGGTTCTTTGCTCTTGGATTTTCCCCACTGTCTATATTCTTTCACAACAGGAGTGGGTTATTGTTGAGGTTGGGATGGAACTGAATCAGCGACAGGGATCGTAGGCACCGGTTGAACTGGGGTCAAAGCATGATAAGGTCTTAGCTAACCAGGCAGAGTGTTTGCAGGGGGATCAATGTACCATACTAGAATCACCAAATTCATATTAGGGAGGACTATCAAAACCATGAAAGGGACATAAAATTCTCCTGGAGGAGGAAACAAGAAAGTTATTTGGCCTGTAGGGTAATGTCTTAGCGGAACAACTCCTGGATGGTTGGGACCTAGAGGAACAGTTCCTGGTGGGAAGAGAGGAGAGGCACCCACAAACGGAGGAGGTCCTGGGGGGTGGATCTGGATGGATCGATTGAGGGGGTAATAGTAGGGTGTTGAGGAGATGGCTTTTGATCAAACGTAGCAGAATGCTTGAGAGCATCCCATGAGACTTGTAACATGCAAACACTCAAAGAGCTAGGATTAGAGATGAGAGGGAGAGGAAGTGGAAAGAACCCAATAATGAGGAATTTTAATAGACTCTGACTGAACACTGGTGAGAGGAGTTGAACTAATTTTATGAAATTAATGAGATAATGTACTTAGGGGAGGTCACCGATGCTAGTTCATAGTAAGTCAACTGATTGATGGTGACGATGTTCCATTCATGGGGGAGGCACATCTTGCGGAAAACTATAGATGCAATGAATGACATGGAATAAGTGTAACTACGACCCAAGATAATGTTGTAATCTGAAGGGGCATCAATAACTTCAATTTCTACATGGACAGTCTTGCTCGCAAGATTCAAGGGACAATTGCGATACATGCCAAGAGGCTGAGAGGAGTGACCGTACTAAGCACGCAAAGTGATGGTGGATGGGTGTTATAGACATATTTGGGCATTGCAACCCCAATCACATATGTCCATAAACCAAGGGCTTATAAGTCCCTAAAAATGTTGTTTCATACCTTAAAGGAGCAAGGTCAGCTAATTACATCATCTCCTAGAAGTTCTCCCTCAGAAACTACTCAGAACTAGTCAAAACTGGACCATACGGACTGCTCATTACTAAGGGTGCAATGCATCTCACCTGCCACATGCAAAAAGTGTGATGCATACTTAAAATCCCTTCTGTAAGGTGCGATGAGTAAGAGCAGACAAATGGCAGAGGTAGTTGGCTAGGTGGAAACCCAGAGAATCTTCTAGAAACTGCCCATTTGACACTTGCCTCTCTGAATTCGCCCAGGGATGAGTAAGAGATCATGAATCTCCAAGTGGAACCAATAAATATAAAAGAGAGGACACTAATCAAAATCCTAGAAGCTGACTCACCCACCTGCAAACATCTATATATGGATCCCTCATCCTAGAGATCCAAAGGCTGGAATTTTGTATTTTTGTAAGGAAGTGTTGTTGGTTTCTCTATGCAACATTGTTGGGTGATCTAAGCTTTTCATGAGGTGAAGAGGGCTTTCATGCTGGGAGGATGGCATTGGGTCAGACCAATTGGTTGTAATCCTCTCTTCTACTACTTCTATCAATAAAGCTATTTGAGTTTTCCTCCATATGTTTGTGTATCTCTGAGTCTTGATATATGCATTTGTATGGTTGATATATATCTGATCGTATATTGTTTATGGTTATAGATCTCTATGCTTTGGTGATATCATGCTGCTTTGACTCCACAGGTGTTCTTTGAAGCGGGACAAGCGAGGAAAGAGTGGTGAATTTCTGTCAAAGGGGAAAGGAAACAAGCAAGGAGCTAAGCGAAAGACTAAGGTTGGTACTCTCTACTTCTTTCTCATCTATTTGTCATAAAGGAAAACACAAGTGACTTTAGTTTGTTTGTTTCTAAGATAGCTACCCGTCTTAGTGGGACTAGCAGCACTGAATGGATACTAGTTTTCTCGATAACAAAATGGCAACTCCGCTGGGGAGCAAATAGCTTGTTTGCTTGCTTATATTTGTTTGCTTTATAAACTACATAAGGAGCCTGAAGTTAAGCCAGTTAGCCTTCGAACTGCATTTTCTATGCAAGTGCAAAGTAGATCAATGCTGCTTCAATCCATCTCCGAGTTTTGTTTATAAACTGAACAACTGACTTGCAAACATCCTAAGACCCCTAGTGGTAGCTCAAGTAACCTCATTAGATCAGTCCCTATATTTTGTATTTACTGACTATCATTAGCTCAGCCTAAACCCTTGAACTAAGCTACAAAATGTGACCAAAAACCAAGTTAAAGTCCTGTCCTTGGACCATTACACTGCCTCTTTGACAGTCTGGATGCATCGCACCTCCTGTGTGCAATAGGTGAGATGCATCCCTATTTCCCTGTGTTACAGGTGCATTGATTAGATAAGACTATTTCTGCCTCCAGATTTTGGTTTTCTCTTCATTGTCTTAAGCTTTATTCAGGAGTTTTGCTGTCTGTGATCAGTATACCACTATTGAAACTCCCTTCCTTTGCATTATTCAACCTCCATTGTACAAAGAATTATGAATGTTTTTATGTATTTTTCGCCATTTACAGTTCTCCTTTACAAAAAAGTAGCTTAAACGAACTATCGTCTTTTGATTTAGAAATGTCGCAAGTGTCGTTTTCAGTCAAAGAAAAGTATCCCACTCTTTTTTATGGTCGATTACATTGTTACTCTTGTATTTGATTTGAATTCATAGTATTTCAAGTGTCAAAATTAGTTTTCAAATTGAAGTTGAAAGTGTTTCTCTTAGCCTTCCTTTCGTTTTTTAAATTTGAAATCACAAAGTGTCGTCTTAGCCTTCCTTTCGATTTTTGAAATCAAAATCGCAAAGTAGTCTTCCTTTCATTTTTTGAATTTGAAATCGCAAAGTATCATCTTAGTCTTCCTTTCGTTTTTTGAATTTGAAATCGCAAAGTGTCGTCTTCGTCTTCCTTTTGTCTTTTGAAGAGAAAATTGTTAGTACTATCACTTTGAGAGAAAGATAGTTCAGATTTGTACTTAGCATTTTTTTGTCACTCACACATTAAGAAAGCGAAAAACAAATACATGCATGTGCATTTTCATTTAGACTACTTGTTGATTTTGATTTAGGATAGTGCATCTAGTGTGTGCTCTCTGCTCTATGTTGAAAGAATTTAGCTTCTCTTTCCTTAGTAGCTAGGATTTTCATTGCAAAAAGAAGAGTAAACGACTATTTATCATATTAGATTGCATATTTAGGAATTGTATATCTACATCACGTGGTGAACCTTAAAGGCAAGCTTCTTAAGAAATATCCACTGTAAAATAAATTCAATGAACATAAAAACGCTTTGGAACCTAACGCATAACATTTAGAAGTCTAGGCTAGAGACATATTCCAGTGTCGTAAAGACTGGTAACTATCTCTTTCACTGTAGGTTGGGTGATTCCTCCTCTTTGAGACGACAAGTGCCAGTACGGACTTGTGCTCCCATGTACCATCGAGTATATATTGGGAGACCACAATAGGCTATATCCTTTATCCTTATGAAGCTGTGTCTGCCACCCTACCGATCGCAATGTACTGAACACAACATTCGGGAAGATTGACTGCCATACCGTAAAAAGTATTCTGCAATTTTGCGATTGGTTTGCTAATCCCTTTGTCTAGATTTCTAGAGTAGTCTCTTTCATTCCTTTTCAGACTCCTTAATAGAAAAGGTCCATCAAAGCACTTGTTACTTCAGGCTCATTAAAAATCGAAGGCAACTAGAGTCATCTTTAGCTTTTTCTCAACTCTTAAAAAATTGAAAAAGCAAGTTGTGTCAAAGCGTCATAAAATTTATTTTAATTGGAATAACATCATTGTTCCCTCGTTGATCTTAGGTTGAAAAAATGGAGTCCACCAACCAAGGATTTCCCCTTAGAGGAAATCATAGTCCTTTCTCCTCCTGGGGAGATGTTGGTGCACCTCATATGGCCAGATTGTCCCTTCCAGGACTGACAATTGGTCTGCCAGTATCGCTTTTCTCGACCTCTGTCGTTCAAAGCACTGTAATTCCTGAGCAATCAAATCAGCAACCAGATGATACTGGAGTTACCCCCCAACCTTCTACTTCATTTATTTCTCCCTCTCCTTCTTCCTCTTGGCTTGGTAGAGCTGGTAAAACAAAAAACCAAGTAACAAAGAAGATAGAAGAAAGAGAAGTAGAAGAAGAAGAATAAGCCAATGGAAAAAGGGGGCAACCAAGCATCGTCTAGCGAAAATCCACACACTGCACTGTCCAAAGCTAAATCTCCATGTGTCATTTGCAAAGGGGACCACTATCATCGAGATTGTCCTTGCATCCCACAGATCCTAAGGGACTGGTCTCCCCGCTTGCACATTCTGGTGTCCTTAACCTCTGATGATCATGTTGAAAGTACACAGTCAACTAGTGAAAATGAAGTCACTGGACAAAAACGAAGATCTAAAATTCCTTGTAGACTATGTGAAGGTGATCATGCCATCCACCGTTGTCCCTTCCTAGACAAGGCTAAAAGAGTTTTGGATAACCATCCTGCTTCACCGCTACGACTTCCTCCTAGATACAAGAAACTCTTGCCGAGTCCATCACTAGTTGAAAATCTGACTGACACATCTTTGTTGTCAGTCGAAGCACCTATCGTTGAAGATAAACCCTCTAAGTCCACCCTGGACCAAAGTCAATAGGTCGAGATTGCAGTCGACCCAATCTTGTCTTCAAAGGATCCACCTTCAGATGATACCATCACCCAAGAGAATGAGAATGACACTGTTCAAATTCTTTTTGTAAAAACAGACTCCGATGAACATGGGGGAAATCTACCCATTCCTTTACTACATGAAGGAAGTTCATCAGAGATTTATATGGTCGTTTATTCGGTCCCACCTCCAAGAAACCTAGTCATTTCCTTCAATTAGAATCTACTCAACAGACCCCATCTACTATTTAATGCACCATTTCGAATCATCGTACAAGCTTACATAATGGTCATGGTTGGTACTATCATAGATAAAGGGGCTTCTGTGAATATCCTTTCCTCAACTACTTGGAAAGCACTTGGTTCGCCATCACTTTTGCCTGAGATTCAAAATCTGACAGGCTTCGACAAAAGAACCAGTTGACCGTTAGGGATCCTTCCAAATTTTCCTATAACTTTGAGAAGGAAAACCATTCATCTAAATGTGATGGTAGTCCAAGGGCCTTTAGATTACAATCTACTCCTTGGACGTGACTATATTTATAGAATGGGAGCCATTGTCTCCTCACTCTTTTGAGTGATGTGTTTTCCACATGAAGGCAGAATGGTCTAGCTCGTAGACCAGCTTTCATTCCCTGATTCACACATAGCTAATAGTCAAGTGCCATCCTTAACTGGGCTTTTTGCACAAGGAATGTCTCATCAATCTCTAGTCCGTCCACCTAATGAGCACGAGTGATTCAGTGATTGTGACTAAAACCCAGGAGTCATGCGCCCTTGTCTGCTTCGGCAAGAAAACCCCAGATATAAGGTAGGTTTCCGCGTAGGAATATGACTAGTCTGACTATCCTGTCCATCTTGGAAAATGGATCAGACTGGAAAAGGATTCCTCCATGAGAAGCTAGGCCTTTCCTGATAGAGCCAAGGAAGTGTTTTGTCTGCAAATTGAATGGTAACCTAGAAACTCTACTTCGTTATACCTGGGGGCATGCAAAACCTTTTTGCATGAAAGTGAAAAGCGACCATTTATTTTCTTAGTTTGTAGGTTCTTAACCCTTTAAACTTGTAGGATTGGTCATTCCTAGCTTACATAATGAAAGGATTTGGAGCAAAGTTTCGAATGGGTCAAGCTCCCTAAAAAATGAACCTATCGATGAGGCATCCTTATTATATGACTGGCACAAGCAGTTTTACGCGAAGTTCAAGCTCGTTAAAAAATAAACATAGCAATGAGCATATGTTCCACCAGAGTTTAAGCTCATTAAAAAATGAAGCCACCTCTGGTAAATAACCATTGTGATCACATTATTATCAGCTTTTGAGCCTTGGTTGTGTTCTTACCATCACCTCCACTCTTTTTTAGCTGATCATATGCCTCCATTTGATTCTTTACCCCTTTTGAGGAATAGCTGCAATGAGTGATCCTATTAGCCACCTTCTTTACAATGTCATGATTGAAAAAGTTTCAAACCTTACCTGGAACCAGCTACTATCCAAAACATCACTTGTTCCTCAAAAAATGAGTCTCCTTTAAGCTCTTTTCATCTGACTCATAAAATATGAAAAAATTGCCGAGAAATTGGCCTCTCCAGCTCGTTAAAGCGACTGGAAGTGTTATTCCTCCACTATGTTTTAATCCTTTTGGACCTAAGGGATCATTACACAAGACGATCGTGCATTTTTCTTGTTCGGCTCGTTAAAACTATTAAAAATTCATCCCTTTCGTATTATTTTACACTTTTTCGGACTTAAGGGATTACATTACGAAAAAGGAATACTGGAGTTTCCTTTCCGTCCCTTTTCAGACTCTCTAAAAATGAAAAGGACCAAGTTATCTTTGTTGTTAAACTTGTTAAAACAATAGCGACAAACTTGTCCATGTAGGCAAGAGCGAGTTTCACTATTGCTAAGCTCGTTAAAACATAGCGATGAGTTTGCCGGAAGGGAAAATTATAGAACAACCATATGTTAGCCTCTTCAAGCTTGACAAAAATAAAGAGGTATTGGTCTGAAATGATTGGGGAAAAATTGGGAAGAAAACTTGAAGAAACTTTATTGGTAGTAGGTCGCTCTTGAACATGACACTTTCACTCTGTCACCATTATTGAGTCGGGTTGGGTTATTCCGTTCACCGGTCATATTGCCATTGGCCCACCTTACAATCCATTTTGGGGTTAATGCTACCAATCCATTTCAGTGTCACTGATATGTTCAGGGAAGTCGCTCAGAGAATTCACCAACCCAGCTTGTGTCTCATCCGCTGTAATACCTTCATGCTTCATACTTTCATGACCGCCACCCTGAACCCTGTATCATCATATCGTTTTCACATCCACACAATCATTTGCTCCATTCCATGTCATAGATGTGGAATTCATTAATACCCTCCTACGATTGGTCACTTCTTGTCGATGTCAACTCATTATCCAAGAAGTCAACCTAGGAACAACCGTTTCAATACTTTGAAGCTTGCATGCCTCAATGGCAAGTTTCTCACTTCCGAGGACAAGTTTACATTAATGGCCTTCAACCAAAAGATTTTGTGTGGTGTTCAACATCGAATCATGTATTCACACCACGTGAATTGTACTGCAGTACCTTGAGGGTCATTATCATTATCGGTGATTCCTCTCGCACCTGTTAACAACTTACATCATTGGCTGGTAATCAGCCGATGTCTTTCCATGTTCGATGCCAGAACATATTTTCACATGGATCGACTTGTACTTTGGGTGAAGATTGAATGAGTTTTGAAGACCCCATATCTAGTTTCATCCATCCAGGCTACAATACATTTAGGAAAATAAAAACATCAAATGTACATCATTGCTACACAGATAATTGTTTGTTCAATTTAGTGTGATCTAAATTGCTATTTATAATGTCAACCCGGGGTTCGTAAACTGATGAAGTGAGGTGTACTATATGTACTTAGATAGCCATTTCGTTAGGCTTTTGTCATTTTAAGCTTTTTAGTTTGTTTTTGGATTTTATTTTTCTTTAATGTGTGGTGATGAAAGTGAGGTGTGAAGTGTGTGGAGTGTAGATGGTGATGATTTCTAAACTTGAAAAATGCTCAAAAGAAAGCTTTACAGTAACTAAAATGAAATCAATTCTTAAGAGAAAACAAATGCATCAAATAGCGAACTTAATGGCAATGGTCCAGTATCCTTGCTGCTGAAAATGAAAAGAAAGCAAAAACTTGGAAAACAACTCAAACTTAAAACAAAGTAGCTAATTCACACTACTCTAACTTTTCAGATCCTTTGCCCTTCGGCTCAATCTACCTTATGGGAAGTAATCATAAACAAGTTAAGTAATATGATATTTAACTATTCAAGAAAGTAAATTGCATAAAAGAAACTAATCACACTACTTGAATTCTTCAAATCCTTTGCCCCTCAGCTCAATCTACCTTGGGGAAGTAATCATGATCATATCAAGCAATATGATAACTAAATGTAAATTGCAGAAAAGAAATTAATCACACTACTTAAACTCTCTTAGTCCTTTACCATTCAGCTCAATCTACTTTATGGAAAGCAACCATGAGTAAGTAATATGACAACTAAATCACACTACAGTTAGTAATATTCTGATTTCCTGCTGATATAGTCATTTGACCATAGAAAGAAATCATAAATTGTTAAGTAGTATGATATCTAACTAGAAGAAAAAGAAATAAACAAATAACAACTTGAAAAGGAAAATGCTGAATGTAAACTCAAGAAAATAAAGGTTAGCAGGAAGGACAAGATGATCTCATATGCCAAAAGTTATTGAAAATATGAAAAATTACCCGGGCTGCCTAAGAGAACCTGCAAAAAGCACTAATCAGTTTATAGCTCTAAGAAAAAAAAAGTAAAGATATGAACAACAGAAACATAAAACATATTATGGACAAACTAATGATAAAACAAAAACATAGTGAAACTAAACAAACACTTTACAAGGCTTCAGCGTGCAGGGGCCCTCTACCACTTCAGCCAATCAAATAATCACACGGCTATCTTCAGAAAAGTCTTCTCATGTATTTAAATCAACAACATATAAAACAATGGGGTGATAAGATAACCAGCAGCACGGAAATTACATAAACAGTTCAGAATTTACATGTATCAAAAGTCTCTCTACAGCGTTCAACAACGCGTTATTTATAATGCAAAATACTACATCTAACTAAACAACTAATGCGCTATTAACTGCATTGCCATAGACACGTAGATCTCTTCAGCTGAGATCTAGTGTAACTGTCGTTATGCTTCTTAAATCCTCGGAGTGGTTGGCTGTTAGATTCTCAGTTCATGAATGATCTCCAGGTGCGTTGGTGCCTTCGTGAGCTGAGAACTAGGCCACGTATCACTCACGTGCCCAAAACAGTGACGTGCCACCGCTGAACTCTTTGGTTGGCCTCGTCTTTGACTTTGGTTGACCGCGGCCTCTAATGGATGATTTGGCCGATTCAAAGGGACACGATCCATGTACATGACATCTAGAGCTTGCCCATGTAGTTCGTTCCTTCATAGGACACCTAGAGCACAACTTTTAACAAAATAGCTGCGGAATCCTGTGCTGGCTGCGGAAATTGACAAGTTTCCGCAACTGCATGAACAAAAAAACTAAACCAAACAACGGACATCAGTATAGTCAGAAAAGCATATAAACAGTTCTTTTTAGACTATAATGCAATGATTTAACCACTGGATGAATGAAGTGAGTGGAGAATGAGGGCTAAGAGGGTTTATAGGAAGGTGCAAGGTTGAGGCTCAACATACCCCCACTGTGAAGGTGTTGCATGTCCTCATGCAACCAAAATTGAGTGATTTCCCTTTTAATCTACATGCTTCGAGGCTTCTGCAAGGACATCTAGTCCTCTTTTCTTTTTCTTTGATGCAATCATCATCATCATCCTTGGTTTTCTAACCAGACATTTAAACTTGAGGTTAATTAGAGCTCTGCTTAACTTTTTGCATCTCTTTTTCAGTCTTCTATTCTTCTTCTGCCACGGTCCTAAATGAAGCATGGTATTATCATGGACCATTTTGTCTACCTTACCCTGCTCTTTGAGTGTTTCATTTTCTTGTATTATGTGTCTATTTAGGACTTCTAGCTCAAACACTTCTTGTTTCAGAGATTGAACCTGTGCATCAAGTGGCAGAGAAGTACTTGGTCCTACAGCTGATTGTTCTAGGGATTCTAGGTAATTGTATACCTCTTGCTGATTAGGATCCACCTCAGGTGATTTTCTCTGTCTGAACTCAAAATCTGGTGGAGGAGGACTCCTTGCTCCTTCTTGCCGAAAAGGACTTTCCTCTCGTGGAGGACTTGTTTCAAGGCTCGGCTGTTCTGGAGATTTCTCAAGTATTTCTTCACTTAAATCAATAAAGTGGGACTGATCTCCCTTGGTTTTCTTCCATTTCCCTTTAGCCGAGAGCTCCTTCTCAAGGATGAACTCGTACTTGTCTTTTCTGCACTCTGTTTCCCTTTCTGCTGTTTCTTGTCCAAGGCAGCAGCTTTGAGATCTACTAGCCTTTCTGACAGAGGCTGGTAGTCTTCTTCCAAGGATTTCTCAGGTGATGGAGAGACCTCTTGAGTGGTTATTTTGCCCTTTTCTTTTCTTTGTTTCTTATTCTTGGGCTGGTCTTCTTCCTCTTTTTGGACAGTTTCTTCAATTTCTTTTGTAGGGGAGTCTTGGGCTGTAGAATGTTTGTCCCTCCTCCTACTTTTCCTTGGGATTTTTGATGGACTACTTCCAGAGGCCTCAGCTAGCTCTTGGAAGTAGTTTCGTGTTAGAAATTGTTCCCAAGTTTCCTTGGTTTTCTTTAACTGCTCTTCAATCAGAATTCTTATGAGCCCATGATGGTAGAGATGTGGCTCAATGTTACCTACATGATTTTGAACCGTAACACTCATCTTCTTTAAACTTGCTAGCAAAAAATGTGGTAAATTAAGAACGTGGCCATCTATAAAATTCATCATTAACCTCACATGATACCTGTACATAGAGCCAAAATGGCCCTCACATGTAATAAATTTCTGTATGACCAATAATAAACCAGACCATTCCTCTTTCAATACATGCACAGGGATGCCTCTGGTGAATACGGTGGTATCCATACCTTGATTTCATAGCATAGTTCTCCAAATTTGATCATCTACGCTCCTATTTTTGAACCATATTTCTCCATCTTGAGGCAGGCCTGTAGCTGTTGCTATTGTGGCCTCGGTCACCACAAACTTTAAGTGTCCCACCTCCACTGTCTGTCCATTAAAGGACCTTGCAAAGGTTTTAGTCACTTCCTTATTATACCCTTTGAATTTCTGAATAAATTGGAGCCATTTGACTTTCTTTAATAACTCCTTGACTTGGGGATAACCTTCCAAGTATTTTGATCCTTCCGGCTCGGCTCTCAGCAGATTTCCCATCCTCCGCTTTAAATTCACTGAGGGTTTTTCTACGTATGAGGGTTAAGGAAGAATGGCTCTGTCACGGAGTTTTTAGGCGAGACTGTAGTGACTGTAATCAGGGTTTAGGATGACTGCAATGGCTGCAATCAAAGCATCAAGAAAACTATAGTGACTGCATTCGGAAATAGAGGAAATGCCCGAATAACAGGAAAAACAATGGGTGAGCAGTGGTGACCGTGATCGAGTTCATAAAATGAGCATGAGTATAAGCGGGGATTATGATATGAATGGAGTTAACAGCCAAATTCTCCCGAGTCAGGTGACTGTATGTGAGATTTACACGTCTCAAGCAGATGGCTGTGGAAATTATGGCTGGGAAGAGCTGTAATACAATAGGTCACGTCTTAGGAGTACGGGTCATAAATAGAAGTATAGTCATTTTTTAATTTTAACTCGGAGTAATCATAAGGCCGTTAGGGAAAATGAATGCAAGGTGTATGGAATGGTATTGCGGAATAGGAATGGTAGTGGGTGAATATATTAAATCATTGCACATAGAAGAACCGGTTATGGGTTAATAACTATACATAATGATGACTTGAAGTGTTGTTTGATAGAGATTTTCGATCATACCTTTGGACACTTGTCATTCTTTGCTCAAGATTTCTAGCCAGTTTCTCCTTTTTTGATATTTTGAAGATGCCCCATGTCCTTAGCTCACGTACACCTGCATTGCATGCTTTTGGCACTAACAGTTGATTTTATTTTGAAAACAGAGTGATGTTGGATGCGGAAATCATTTCTAGCTGCGGAAACAGGTTCCAGCTGCGGAAACGGTGGCCAGCTGCAGACACTGAAACAACACCCCCTGATCTGCACAAAGATAGTTTAGAGGAAAATAGCTGAATGAAAATAGTCCTGAAAGGGGACTTTTATTGATGAAATGGAACGGAATGAAAATGGAGTGAAAATGGAGTGAGAATGATGATGAAAATGAAATGGAAGTGGAATGAAATGGAATGAGTGAGTGAGATGGAGTGAAGATGGAGAGAACATGAAAGGATATTTTTTGGAAAATATAGAGTGTCAGGTACCCCTTATTTTCATTCCATATTCTCTGTATAAGACTGCCAATCCATGATTGGTTTTCAGGCTTATACATTTTTTTTTCAGAAACCACAAGAAACCAAGATTAGGCTGATGGGGGAGAAGGATTTTTCTCCACCAGCCTTATTGCAGAATTCTCTTGGAAAATTTTGACAAACTCTTCTTTGGAAAGTGGCTTATGATAAACTTTCAATCGGTGGCCATTCACAATAAGAGGAGTCTGAGATTCATCAATGGTCTTGATTCTTACTGCTCCATTGTCAAAGACTTTATCAATCTCATATGGCCCAAGCCAATGAGTCTGAAACTTTCCTTTGAAGTCTTTAAACTTGGAATCAAATAGTAAAGCCCAATCTCCCTCTTGAAACTTTCTCTCTTTAATATATCTGTCATGCCACTTAGCTCTTTGATTTTGAACTAGATCAATTCTTAGAATTGCATCTTGTCTGATCTCATCTAGCTCATTCAGCTGTTCCATTCTGTGCTTTTGGGCTTCTGATAGATTCATCCCCAACTGAACTGCCATATTGAAGGTCTTGACTTGAAACTCAATTGGGAGCAGGACTTCTTTCCCATAAACAAGTTCATAGGGAGAATGTCCTGTTGTGTTCCTCCATGTAGTTCTGTAGGCCCATAAGGCTTCAGGAAGCCTTTCTACCCAATCTCTTCTGTGGAGATGAACAGTCTTGGTGATGATTCTCTCAAGAACTTTATTTGTGGATTCCACTTGACCATTTGCTTGCGGATGGTATGGAGTAGATTTTCTATGCTTGATTTTGTATTCCTCCATCAGCTTCTCCATCAATTTAGATG